>JAXCGZ010000646.1:2500-5000 GCA_037179515.1 Halocaridina rubra
ATATATATATATATATATATATATATATATATATATATATATATATATATATATATATATATATATATATATATATATATATATATATATATATATATATATATATATATATATATATATATATATATATATATATATATATATATATATATATATGCATATATATATATATATATATATATATATATATATATATATATATATATATATATATATATATATATATATATATATATATATATATATATATATATATATATATATATATATATATATATATATATATATATATATATATATATATATATATATATATATATATATATATATATATATATATATATATATATATATATATATATATATATATATATATATATATATATATATATATATATATATATATATATATATATATATATATATATATATATATATATATATATATATATATATATATATATATATATATATATATATATATATATATATATATATATATATATATATATATATATATATATATATATATATATATATATATATATATATATATATATATATATATATATATATATATATATATATATATATATATATATATATATATATATATATATATATATATATATATATATATATATATATATATATATATATATATATATATATATATATATATATATATATATATATATATATATATATATATATATATATATATATATATATATATATATATATATATATATATATATATATATATATATATATATATATATATATATATATATATATATATATATATATATATATATATATATATATATATATATATATATATATATATATATATATATATATATATATATATATATATATATATATATATATATATATATATACATATATATATATATATATATATATATATATATATATATATATATATATATATATATATATATATATATATATATATATATATATATATATATATATATATATATATATATATATGGTATACTATAGTCAAGGCGCTACCACTACACCACAGAAGGTTAAAGGAACCCAACCTTATAGCTTATATCTGCTATACATAGGAATGAACGCATTCTAACTGAATGCCACTATGTTCATATTACAGATTCCCCAACCTCACTCGTGGCTTCATTTTAGCATTTAATTCGATTCCCAATCTCATTGGGACATGAAATAATCAAATAGCACATTACATATGTGAAAACATGAATCATTTTTACCCGACCGGGACTCGAACCTAGGACTTATGATTACTAAGTCAAGGCGCTACCACTACACCACAGAAGGTTAAAAGGAACCCAACCTTATAGCTTATATCTGCTATACATAGGAATGAACGCATTCTAACTGAATGCCACTATGTTCATATTACAGATTCCCCAACCTCACTCGTGGCTTCATTTTAGCATTTAATTCGATTCCCAATCTCAATTGGGCCATGAAATAACCAAATAGCACATTACATATGTGAAAACATGAATCATTTTTTACCCCGACCGGGACTCGAACCTAGGACTTATGATTACTAAGTCAAGGCGCTACCACTACACCACAGAAGGTTAAAAGGAACCCAACCTTATAGCTTATATCTGCTATACATAGGAATGAACGCATTCTAACTGAATGCCACTATGTTCATATTACAGATTCCCCAACCTCACTCGTGGCTTCATTTTAGCATTTAATTCGATTCCCAATCTCAATTGGGCCATGAAATAACCAAATAGCACATTACATATGTGAAAACATGAATCATTTTTTACCCCGACCGGGACTCGAACCTAGGACTTATGATTACTAAGTCAAGGCGCTACCACTACACCACAGAAGGTTAAAAGGAACCCAACCTTATAGCTTATATCTGCTATACATAGGATATGAACGCATTCTAACTGAATACCACTATGTTCATATTACAGATTCCCAACCTCACTCGTGGCTTCATTTAGTAATCATAAGTCCTAGGTTCGAGTCCCGGTCGGGGTAAAAAATGATTCATGTTTTCATATATGTAATGTGCTATTTGATTATTTCATGGCCCAATTGAGATTGGGAATCGAATTAAATGCTAAAATGAAGCCACGAGTGAGGTTGGGGAATCTGTAATATGAACATAGTGGCATTCAGTTAGAATGCGTTCATTCCTATGTATAGCAGATATAAGCTATAAGGTTGGGTTCCTTTTAACCTTCTGTGGTGTAGTGGTAGCGCCTTGACTTAGTAATCATAAGTCCTAGGTTCGAGTCCCGGTCGGGGTAAAAAATGATTCATGTTTTCACATATGTAATGTGCTATTTGGTTATTTCATGGCCCAATTGAGATTGGGAATCGAATTAAATGCTAAAATGAAGCCACGAGTGAGGTTGGGGAATCTGTAATATGAACATAGTGGCATTCAGTTAGAATGCGTTCATTCCTATGTATAGCAGATATAAGCTATAAGGTTGGGTTCCTTTTA
>JAXCGZ010000646.1:7500-22500 GCA_037179515.1 Halocaridina rubra
ACATATGCATATACATATATATATATATATATATATATATATATACATATATATATATATATACATACATATATACATATATATATATATATATATATACATATATATATATATATATATATATATATATATATATATATATATACATATACATATATATATACACTATATATATATATATATATATATATATATATATATATATATATATATATATATATATATATATATACATATACATATAGATATACACATACATATACATATACATATTCATATACATATACATACATTTATACATATACATATATATATATATATATATATATATATATATATATATATATATATATATATATATATATATATATATATATATATATATATTATATATATATATATATATACATATATATATATATATATATATATATATATATATATATATATATATATATATATTATATATACATAAACATACATACACACGTACACTTACCGTCACTCAAAGAATGAGTTGGAATATTGTGACGGATATTAAATTCCTTCATGGTTTTGACAGAGGGGATAGGGATCGATATTTTGATATGGTTCACACTGGAACTAGAGGTCATGTTTTGAAGCTTCGTAGGAAAATTTCTTTGCAGGATGTAAGGAACTTCTTTTTTAATGTATGGGTAGTTGATGATTGGAACTGGCGAGACGAGGAGGTAGTTAATGTTAATTCAATTCATAATTTTAAGGACACATATGAAAACTGCCACTGAGTACAGAAATGGAACAGACCAGGAGACGGAGAGTTGCCAGCATTTTGCTCTTTTCCGTAAGTACAATTGTGTTATTGCACGAGTACAAGGGTGTCCAGAAATTTACGGCGTATTTCATAAAAAGCAAAAAAAAATATATATATGAAATTTAAGGAATAACAAAAAATATGCTGGGAAATAAGAAAAATTGGAAACTAAGAAATACTGGAAAGTAATACTAGAATATAGGAAATGTTGGAAAGCACTACAGAACTATGAGAAATACTGATAATAAATACTGGAAAATAATAAATACTGAAAAAATGATACTATAAAGTAAGAAATACTATAAAAAAAGATACTGGAAAATAATACTGGAAAAAAAGACACTGGATAAGATGCTGAAAACAAATAAATACTTTAAGATATTATGGGAAGATAAGATTCACTGGAAAATAATGCAGGAAAATAATAAACATTTGACAAATAATGGTTGAAATTTGGAAATACTGGAAAATATTAGTGGAAAATGAGAAATAGTGGGAAATAAGATATACCTGTATATATTCGTGAAAAAAAAGGACTGGATAATATGCTGGAAAATAAGACATGCCAGAAAATAATATTGGAAAATAAGAAATACTGGAAAATAATGCTGTAAAATGAGAAATACTGTAAAAATAAGAAATACGGTAAAATAATACTTGAAATGTAATATATGTAAATATGAAATACTGAAAAATGACTGAAAAAGAAGAAATGCTGAAAAATATAATTGGAAAATAGGAAAATACTGGAAAATATTACTGGGAAATAAGACATGCTTGACTACTATATGCTGGAAAGTTATGCTGGAAAATAATAATTACTGGAAAATAATTCTGGAAAATCATAAATAATGTAAACTAATATACAGTCTTTATGCCGACGACCAAAGAGTAGCCCTGGAATTTCACAACAACAAGAGAGGGGTACTGTAGGTGGAAGGGAGCCTAATTAAAACTTCTAATTGCACTCACGAGATATGTTAATGGTTGTGTCTCCAACATCTGGTTGGAACTGAACGGATATAGGTTAACATAGTAACGGATAATGAAAGCCATAAAGTCCAGAAATATTGGCTTAATTCTTAGCAATAATGATCAATATAGTAATTAAAAACCTCTATTTACATACAAGAACTATATTCCCTCTTACAAGGGGGTGGCTGAATCGAAGCAAAATACCTTGACTCTTCGCGGTGTTGATATAGGTTCTTTAAGGAAATACTCGGTTCTGACCTAAAAGTCTATTACGGGAAAATATATACATGTGTATATATATATATATATATATATATATATATATATATATATATATATATATATATATATATATATATATATATATATATATATATATTTACAAGAGACTATGCACAAGAGACTATACAACTGGGCAAACGGGAGAGGCACTAGACTTGCTGGAGCGATAATCCAAGAGGCTGATACACGACTAACAGGGTCCGAGGCTGATGCACGACTACGGCTGATACACGACTAGCAGGGTCCGAGGCTGATATACGACTAAACATATAGCACTGTATCACTCATGAGGAGAACTTATCATTAGCTGTCCTCCACAAACTATCCCTTTCACTAACTGACTTTCTCACAATACTATATATATCGCTCTAAGGCTCTAACAGCCGAATTCGCCGTCAGCTATCAGTGGAACGTACTAGCTAATAGCTGAGTGCGTAATTGGCTAACCGGCTTGGTAAAGGACCACTTAGTTTTCGTATAACCACACGCGGGAAGAGAGTACAGAAGTGATTTCCAGTCCCCTCGCTCGTCCCCATTCAGTCAGTTTTCACGGCACGCAAGGAAATAAGGAGGAAGTATTCATGCGCTCTCCCTCAATAAATATAGTATTTAAGAATACTCAACAAGAAAGATTTTCATCAACAAACGAGAAGAAAAATGAAAGATTAAGGTGATATCAGGAAGAGAAAGAATAAGATGATATGAGAAAGAGAAGGGAAATAAAATAGAAAGATTAATAAGAAAATAACTCTGCACACATTTTATTCAAATCTTCGAATAGTGAAAAAACCCAAAAGTGAAGTAGAGTTCTTGAAAATAATACATATACAGAATTCTAGTACTCTATTCACTCAGCCTGTCCTCTACCTATTGTGTATCATGCTTTTATTTCTTCCTTGTCCTTATGTATCTACTTTTTCTTCGTCTCAATTGTTTCTTGGCGCTCGGGCCTGATGAGGGAAATTTTCTTGCCTGTCCCAGTATCACACTCATAAAAACTTGATTCTCTTCATTTCCTTCATTGACGTGATTTATTATAGTAATATATATCAGCAAAAACAGGACCCATGTTAAACTTATATTTATTCTATTAGAAGATATCGTGTTTAAGCTGTTAGTGCAGAACATAGACAATATAGGCAGACAGGCACATTTTAATTCTGAGGCGGCGAAGAATAATGAATAATATCAGCCATTATGTACTACAAGGAAAATCAACAACAACAACAACAACAAAATATGTATGTATGTATGTATGTATGTATGTATGTATGCATGCATACATACTTACATTTATACACACACACATACACACACACACACACACACATATATATATATATATATATATATATATATATATATATATATATATATATATATATATATATATCAAATTGAGAAAACCACTAAACCCCTAAAAGCAAAATCAGGATAATAAGCAATTCAGACTATTGTGGTTAATATATCCTATAGCTTTATACCATTGGATGAAAATTATTTTTCATCATTCAAATGAATTTCGAAGTAACGAGAATCTTCTTCCCAAATTACGAAAGATTACCAAATGGGAATCGGCTTTGCTTTATATTGGGCATTCCAGTAAACTGCCATCGGGATGGGACTATTAGGTGTCTCCCTTTTGGATCCACTACTTTTATTGCTAAGCTATTTTGGCGTTGCCCTCATTGGCACTCACGGTCTGAGGTTAGCATGGGCATGCACTCAGGATAACGATTACATCTGCCAATACAAGTCCTTCGCAAGAAGGCAACCGTCCTAGCCCTTGGTAGAAAAGGGAGTCCGTGACGCAAAACCGGAACAAAACTGTTTTGGCGTTGCCCTCATTGGCATTCAATTATTTTGGCTAGACTAGGTTAGGTTAGGTTTGTTTTCATTAACCTATTCTTTATTTAGTAAAAGCGCCATCCACGGCGCCAAAATGGTTGCGCCAAAAAGTTGCCGCCCAAATGTCGAGGCTATTGTATTGTTGGCTGAATGATCACAAAGGATAGGTTGAAGTGCTCCTTGAGTAACTGCTGTGCTGTACTTCAGGCCTCTCATTATCTTAGTCTCTTAGTTCACCAAACTCATATTTAATTTAAGGTTATTAATGCGGAGGCATATATATATATGCCTTACTTGGTTCCAGCACCCTTTCTGACCCGAATATGAATTGGGGTCTTTTCATCTCTTACGTTTATTCCAGTTCGTCCGTGCTCAAGAGGTACAGAACAAACAAATATTTCTCCACAGAAGTAGCCAAATCACCCAATTTCAACTAAGTTATCATCATGTGAGAGGGCTCTTCGTGAGTTTGTGAGAGGGTCATAAGGAGGAAAATGCGCCCTCTTATACAGTGAAGATCAGTGAAGAACACTTATTATCCACAGTGAATTCGAACACTGGAGAACACATATTAGACAGAACAGCGTACCATTAAAATGTTTCTTTATCGATGGAAACAATACTATTAAAACTTATAAAACACACAGAGCTGGCATTTGAATTCGAGTACATTGTGGGAAAAAAAAAGTCTGTCTTAGGAAATTTCAAAGTGGATTGTGAATGCTGAATACGTTATGATTCACTTTACAACTAGCATATTACAAAATACGCACATACACACATGTAGTATACATACATACATACTGTCAGGCCTGCATTATGTCTTATACCGAGAGTTCTTCATCCATATTCAAAACAATCGTGGATAGTTTGGTGGGGTCTCTTGTCTCGAATGCAAATCAAATTTCCTCACAGCTTGCCGTGGGAAACAAGCGACTGGATGCGAGAGATTACTTTGCAAAAAAATTTACTTCGTAATAAGAGTTTCCTTGCATACAATTGGTCTTCATTTTAGGCTGATAAATATTTTATGTCTATATTTTCTCGTATTCCAGCGAATTCTTTCGTGAATACGCAAAATATCATATTCAGGATATATGTGTGAGTCTATACTTCTTAATCTTTAGAGATTGAATAAAATCATTATGTAGTAACTGAAAGAGTACTATAAGTATTTCTCATTTTCAATATTTTATATTCTTCTGAATTAATGACATCGTTCATATTTTCTCTAGTCGAAGCATGACTAAAATTCCATCGCATCTCTTGTTTCCAAAAAACTTCTGAGGTCCTCTCACTTGATGAGATCTCATACACTCTTCTTCTTGACTTCTGCAAAGACGCAACTATTTTAACCTAACTTCTTACTTTCACTATATATATATATATATATATATATATATATATATATATATATATATATATATATATATATATATATATATATATATATATATATATATATATATATATATATATATATATATATATATATATATATATATATATATATATATATATATATATATATATACATACATACATACATACATACATACATACATACATACATACATACATACATAAGGCGGAGGGAATTAGACTTACCACCACTCAAAGCTAGAAGATTGAGGGGGGATATGGTGAAAGTCTTTAAATTCCTTCATGGTTATGATAGAGTGGATAGGGATCGATATTTAGATATGGCTGGCTCTAGAACTTGAGGTCATAGTTTGAAGTTTCGTAAGAAAACTTCTTTGCAGGATGTAAGGAAATATACACATAATTATTTACATAATTATATACAAAAATATATCGTTAGGTTAGGTTAGGATAGTTCTTTAGCGAGGTTAAGTGCTAAATAAATGGCCCTTAATCTTTCACATCAAAGATATCAAAATCTCTAGATCTCCTGTGTTAATTATCAGACAAACTAAAATGCACTTTACCGCCAAAATATATGCACCCCCATTTTTCCACATCGAAACACATCAGAAAAACGAACAGGTCCAACCAGTAGTTAACATAATTTATGCACAAAAGCACGTGACATACTAAAATGGAGTTTGTTGATAAACAGCTAATAATATCGTGGCGTTTTATTTCCTAAACAATAGTTCAATTTACTGAACTTTTCTATTTTACAAAATCTCGTTCTCTATTGTACGAAACCTTGTTTTTTTTATTGCACGAAACCTTGTTTTGTTTACATACGAAAGGCCGTATGGGCATCTAACTCCAACAGTGCTTTGCATACCTCTGTGGCTGAAAACATGATGTTCTCTGATACCGGCCCATGAGCTCCTATCTCTACAAACTGAGGGGGTGGAGTATTTTCTACTGTAAATACTGACTGAAACTCTTTGTTCAATTCTTCGCAGATCTCTTCATCCATATCAGTGATGCTTCCATCTGTCCTCTTTAGCTTTAAAACCTGTTCTTTTACCTTCAGTTTTCCTCTTATAAAACAGTGGAAAAGTTTGGGATTTTCTTCAGCTTTCCTGGTAATATCCCTTTCATAGTATTTCTCTTTTGCTCTTCTTTTACTTAAGTAATCATTCCTTACTCTTTTATAAGTCTGCATGGTATTTATGCTCTTTCTCCTCCTACACCTTCTCCAGCATTTGTTTCTCCACTCCATAGCTCTCTTACACTCTTTATTGAACCATTTCTCTCTGGCATGAATAACTCCTATTTTGGTGGAAGGTATGCAACAATCTACTATCTTCCCATATACCTCACAATAGATGTCATACATTTCTTGTACAGATTTGTTGTGAACTAACGTTTTTCAGTCAATAACTGCAAAAAAGCTCATTCATTTTGATGTACCCGCCTTACGGATAACTCCTGCTCAAGTTCTCAGTACTTCTACTTTCAGGCAGAACATCTTTAATGATATACTCCATCAACAATACACAGTGGTCACTCTTTCCAGCTGGTGGTTCATACTCAATTTTTTCAGTATCCAGCACATTATCTGTGAATACTAAATCAAGCAGTGATGGCTCATCCCCAATCCTGACGTTCATTAGTTCCAGTACATGTTGGTATAGGAAATTCCCTTGCACGCAATCTAGGAATCTACCCTGAATGAGTCCTCCCCACTGTGTGGGTCAAGATTAATCCATACTATCTTTCTATGATTAAAATCTCCCATAATCAAAATCCTACATTTCCTCTGTAGTTCAGTGTTAACAACTGAGTTTATGACTTCAATAGTACCTATATGACTTTCCTCATAAACTCCTAGCCTATGTTGGTTCCTTTGTGGGTTATATACAACAGTAATGCTCTCTGACCCAGTATTTATGCAAGCAACAATAAACTCTTTGAACTCACTTCTATAGGAAAGTTTATTTCTTCAGCCTGAAACCTTTCACTTTTGAGCAGTGCTATCCCTCCACCAGTCCTTTCAGATCTTTCAACACTTAATATTCTGAAGCCCTTATGAAAAATTGTGACACCGTTTATGTCCTCACTTAACTTAGTCTCTGTAACCATTACTATATCTGCCTTACAGTTGTGAATCCTATCCTTTACCTCTACTGCCTTACTAGCTACCCCATCAGCATTTATGTACAGCAATCACAATAATATCGGATCCCCTGATCTTCTATCATTATCTTTTTTATCTCCCCTTTGTCTGGAAGAACTTAAAAAAAAAAGAAATATTATTCTCTTCTTCATTTCTTCCCTCATTTAAGCTTCTAGCCTCTTGCAACAAGTTTTTGATACATTCCATCTCTTCCTGTGTTCTGTATGTTCTAATAAACATTGTTTTGAATTCTTGAAGGTCTTTTAGTCTTTTCTCATCAATATTTTTCTACATGTGTCTCTTCTCTCAAAGGTTACTTTCGTTGATCTAGCCTTTCCCTCCCTAGAATATTTACCAAGAAGTTGAATGTTTACAATATTCTCAGGACCACATACTACCCCAAGCTTCCTTATCAGGTCTCAAACCCTAGCTTTATTTTCTTCAAGTCTCCTTTGCCATGTTGACTTCTGGGATTCACTTATTCCTGAGATTACTACTGCCTTCTCTTTATCAAGTGCCTGTTTAATCAGTGGATTAGCCCTTTCCATCACAACATCTTTCATTTCTTCTATTACTCTTTCATTATAGCGAACATTTTGTATATTTTCAAGTGCAAGCACCCTCACAGCCTCTTTTACTGCCACATTTCCCTTTAGTGCATCTGCAAAGGAAGTTTTCATGGCATTATGATCTTTATTCAGCTCCTGAAAATCTTTTCTTAGCTATTCAATGTCTTCCTTTATCTGGACATTCCAAGATGCAATCTCGTCTCTCTCAGAAGAGAACAGTGAATTAACATCTAATTCATTAAGGTTGTCATTCAACTGTTATTTATTATCTTATTGTTTAGAAATGCTGGTTTCTAGCTCACTCTTTTCCCTTCCCAGATTTTTTTTTTATTAATTTTTCTACTTTTTTCCTCTCATGCCCTTGTGCCTTATTTGCTTACTCCAAAGATCTTATTACCTTTCTAAGTGCTTCATTCTCTTTCATATCTCTGTTCATATTCCAAAGTTTTTAATCCAGGTTTATTATAAAGATCTCAAGGTGTTTGACTTTTTGTTTTAGGCTTCTAAGAGCTACTACTCCTCCAACAACCCCATTGGACCTCTATCATCCCTCCCCTGACCATTGAATGGGGGTTTAGGAACAGAGAAGGTTTTATTTTGATGCTTTGCCTTTCACATAATATACAGAGAAAAGAAAGAGAGAGAAAAGTTTCCTTCACACAGACTTGTTATATCTTCATATGAGTACTAATTAAGTCACTTAGTTCATCTCTTTTCTGGTAACACACTCTCTAACCTAAAATTTGACTTTGGTAATTAGAGAAGAAATAAATACAAAGTAAAAGCCCACATGAAGGAAAACTCGAATATGCAACCGAGGAGACACCCACTTGATGCATTCACACCTGTTTCTGTTATATTTTCTTCTTAACTGCTAAAATGGTCATTTCAGAAGAAAAAATATTAATAAATTTTTAACCAAAGGGAGGGGGATCACAGGATCAGGATTTAAATATAACTCAATTTAAATAAAAAAAATAACAATACAGAACAGAGAAAAATAAAATAAAATAGACACATGTGCTACTTGGCAACTTATCTCAGCACTGTTGACAGGTGTATTTTTTGTATTTTTTCATCTATTTATTCATTTATTTCATATAACAAATTGACTATCAAGTTAATTTATATGGGAAGGATATTGATTTTAACAAGATGTGGAACCACAGCATCAGGTATTAAGGCTGTAAGAGCTCTCCCCGATTTACGCAAAAAATTAGGTAATCGATGGCTTCGCCTCTGGCAACTTTTATAAACTTTCTTCAAGACAAGGTAGGACAGCGTCTTCTATTTCCCCTCTCAAAAGTCTTTTCAGATTTTCCTTTAATTTTTTAGGACTGTAACTCTTTCTACAAATATATTTATTTACTTACAATACTGTGCATAATCTCTATTCAGGCAAATCTGGTAAAAGTTTTATACTATAGACCTGGTTCACTCGAAATCACAAGGAAAAATTCGAGATATACTGATTGCGTCTGTTCTAATCCCCACCGTGTGTGTGATTACCTAATTGTAATTACTTAGTTGTGTTTACGGGAAAGAGCCCAAAGCTCGTATCTTCCCGTCTCCTCATCGGTTTCATTTTGTACTTAGTGATACTTATCATACCTGTCCTTAAAACTATGGATTGAGATAGCATTAACTACCTCCTCGCTTACCGAATTCCAATTATCAACTACTCTTACACTGAAAAAGTACTTCCTTACATCCTGCATAGAAGTTTTCTTATAAAGCTTCAAACTAGGACCTCTAGTTCTAGAGCCAGTCATATCAAAATATCGATCCCTATCCACTCTATCATAACCATGAAGGAATTTAAAGACTGTCACCATATCCCCCTCAATCTTCTAGCTTCGAGTGATGGTAAGTCTAATTCCCTCAGCCTCTCATCATAACTGAGATTGCGTATTTCTGGCACCAGTTTCGTGGCATGTCTTTGAACATTTTCAAGCTTAGCTATGTGCTTTTTCAAGTGCGGATTCCAAAAGGGGGCTGCAAAATCAAGTTTTGGCCTCACATAGGTTACATAAATATTTCTGAACATTTCCTTGTCCATGTGCCTGAAGGCTACCCTTACATTTGATAAGAATGCATATGCTGCCCTTACTATGCAGTTTATATGTATTTCTGGAGACAACTCTGCCAGTATGTTTACTCCTAGATCTCTCTCATTTTCTGTCTCTTGAAGTTGTACTCCAGCCACCGAGTAGTCAAGCTTGGGCCTTCTTGCACTTGTACCCATTCTTATTACCTTACATATTGAAGTATTGAATTTCATTAGCCACTTTTCTGACCACTCATGCAGAATATTTAGATTTTCCTGAAGTTCTCTATCATTGTTCTCGTTTCTTACTTTCTTCACAATCTTTGCATCATCTGCAAACATATTCATGAATGAATTTACAGACTCTGGTAGGTCATTCACATATACAAAGAACACAAGTGGGCCTAAAACTGAACCCTGTGTGTGTGTGTGTGTACGACTGTATGCGTTCCATATAAAGCTTGACCGTCGCTTTCCAAAAGTTCACGCCCTTTAAATTTACATTGCACATCAATGATAGAAGCAGCTAAATATTTAATATATATATATATATATATATATATATATATATATATATATATATATATATATATATATATATATATATATATATATATATATATATATATAGATAGACAGATAGATAGATATATAGATAGATAGATAGATAGGAAAAAGTAAATAAATAGATAACTAACTATTCAAGTATATATATATATATATATATATATATATATATATATATATATATATATATATATATATATATATATATATATATATAATTATATATATATATATATATATATATATATATATATATATATATATATATATATATATATATATATATATATATATATATATATATATATATATATATATATATATATATATATATATATATATATATATATATATATATATATATATATATATATATATATATATATATATATATATATATATATATATATATATATATATATATATATATATATATATATATATATATATATATATATATATATATATATATATATATATATATATATATATATATATATATATATATATACACATGTATGGACATTAGTATAGATATTAAACAAATAGGCAACATATTACACATTGGTATTGTAAAAAATCATAAAAGCGAATGACTTTTAGAGTCCACTGTGGAAATTAATTTATATTAAAATCATAACTTAATTAATTATATTGCCGTCACCAAATATAATCGAGTCTCATTAATACCAAAATACCTAGTCATTAGTTCACTGTATTCCAGAATTGTAATTCATGACACAGCTATAAATATCCACTTTCCATTACGTTAATTGAAGTCCCATAAACAGAATTAAACAATTAATGTGAATTATTGCAACGTTGTCTCAACCAATGTTTTCAGATTGCATAAAATATGAGAATTGTAATGGGGTGGACGGAAATATAGCAAATATGTAATATTCTGGTGAAGCAATGAAATTGAATGAATTTAATAGACTACTTTGTGAACCATCAATGGTGTACAACTAAGGTCACTAGAATGTTCCTTTAGTGAAGAATTTCTCTCTCTCTCTCCTCTCTCTCTCTCTCTCTCTCTCTCTCTCTCTCTCTCTCTCCTCTCTCTCTCTCTCTCTCTCTCTCTCTCTCTCCTTCTCTGCTGTCATGAGGACGTCCCTGGATCCAGACGCACCCAGGCTCCCACTTCGAGCAGGAGGTCATAACCTTATCAGGGTGGTGAGTGACATTCTCCGTGGCCTTGACATCGACCTGCCAGTGCAGGCGGCTGTACCAGATTTACCACCCTGGCGTGTCCCCCTCCCCGCTGTCACATATACACCGACCTCGAAGGATGTCTATCCCCCCTTGCAGAGACAGTTAGCTCTGGAGACTATCGCTGATGTATCCACGTCTGTCCCTGCAGCGCACCACGTCTATGTTGATGGTTCTATGCAAGCAGATGGGAGGGCGGCATGTGCTGTGTTTTCCCCCACCATTGAGCCGCCTGTGCCGGCTGATTCATGGATTGGCCGTAGACTACCCACCTCGTCGAGCTCCACCTACTGTGAACTGAATGCCATCTTGGATGCCGTGACTCTCCTTGTTCGACGACGAGTGAATGGGGTAATAATTTGTGACTCCCAATCGGCCCTACAAGCCCTATCCTCGCCAAGACCTATCTGTGGCCGTGCTGTGGGAGATATACTATGTCGCCTCGCGGCCGCTCAGGATGCTTCTCTTGTTGTGTAATTTGTATGGACTCCATCCCACAATGGGCTGACTGGCAACGACACAGCGGATCGTCTTGCCAAGGCGGCCTGTATGCTGGATGGGCATGCTGTGGACGCTGAGCCCTCCCTCCGATGCCTACGTAACATCATCTACTCAGCTGGGTTTGCCATGACGGTCCAGCGCAGGGACACGGAGAGGGCCAACAGTGTGTCCATACAGCACCATGATCACTTTCTTCACAGTCGCTACAAGTATCGCAGACGCGGGTTAATGGTGCAGAAAAACAATGTAGTTAGTGCTCGGCTCAGAATGGGGTATCGGCCTTTATGGCAGGTCTCCCAGACTCTAGATATGCCACAGTACACCTCCTGTAAATTATGCGACCGTCCTAATGCTAACACTCTTGACCACTATTGTCTTCAGTGCCCCACAGTGAGAGATGTTTTACCACGAGGTCAGAACTTAATACAGATCTGCTCATTTTTACTTAATGATGACAACCTAGATGTTATTCTTGCTCGTTATCCTCACTTTGGTGGCTATTAATTATATTGAATTATACATATATTATCTGTATGTTGCTGTATAATTCTGTTTGTGCATTCTGCGTTTCTCTGAGCTTTACTTTTGCATATAATGTACTCTGTGCTGCCATACTGTGAGTTGTGTGTTAGTATGCAGCAATGTTTTATCAATATGTACACCTCCCTGTAAACCATGTTCAATTCTTGGTTTTGTATCCATTTGAAGCATTATTTGTATGAACTCATGTAATGTCTGACGCCTTGGCGCAATAAATTAATAAAATAAAATAATCCTCTCTCTCTCTCTCTCTCTCTCTCTCTCTCTCTCTCTCTCTCTCTCTCTCTCTCTCTCTCTCTCTCTCTCTCGCTGCTTTAATGATCCCCTAATATGGTTTTAACCTTTCACAGTTTCCAACATGCCTAAATATTATACAGCTTTTCCATTTTATAAGTTTACCAGTGTACCATAACAATTTACAGCCGATCCAGAAAACTTAAAAACCAGTCAGTTTTTTTTTCCGATTATCCTAACAACGGACACTTTTTCAAGTGTACCATAGCAATAGGAATTGATTCCAGTGTACCCTTTTAATGAATCTTATCCAGTCTACCGTAACACTGGATAGTTTTCCAGTGTACCCTAGCACTGAACATTTTCTTAAGTGTACTCATGTAACTGTCCGATATTCCTGTCTTCTCTTAATACTTGGCGATTTTTCCTCTATACCCTAATACTGGACAGTTATTCAAGTGTACCCTACCAATAGGCACTACGTCCATTTTACCCAAACATTTGATATATTCCAATGTTCTTTAATTCTGAAAAATGTTTGTGGAGTACTCTAACATTTGACAGTTTTTTCCCGTGTTCTGTAACTATGAACATTGATTGTTTCCAGTGTACCCTGTCACTGGACGATTTTTCAGTATACTCTTGCACAGGACAGCCTAATATTTAACACATTTGCTAGTGTCTCCTAAACCAGGATTCCAATGTACCTTAACGTTGGAAAGTTTTGATTTACATTGAGATTTTTTTTCCTGTGTTCTCCATGATTGGATATTTACCCCAGTTTACCTTTAAGGATTCTAAAACACAGCAGTTTCTCACAGGCCCCACACTACTGAGCAATATTTCGGGTCGGGTATTTTTTGGCGCCGCCTTTTTAAAGCCACTCTTTGGGCGCTGGTCTTTTGACATTTGCTATTTTGGTATGCCCTTTGGACACTGGCTAAGCTAACCTAGCCTAACCTAATATAATGTAGCTTAACCTGATCTACTCTAACCTAAGAGCGGCGCCAAGCGGGTGGCGCCAAATAGTCTCAGTCCGAATAATTCCAGGGTAACTTAACTTGACAATATTCAGGGTGAGTAAGCACTTCCTGGGTGTACTTCGTGATTGCACACTTTCACCAGTTTTCTCTATTTACAAGGCAATATTTCCAGTGTACCTTAATACCGGACAGTTGTACCAGAGTACCCTACCATTGTACCTTAAACAAGAACAGTGTCTCTAATGAATCTAACAGAGCACGGATTTTACAAAGTACCCAAGACACTGTTATTTCAGAGTTTCTTTATATGAACAATCATTCCAGTGCACCCAAACATTGAAAAAACTTTCCATTGTACCCTGTCACTGAGAAGTTACTCCTGTGTAACCTAATAATGGACATAATGGGTATTATTTACAATGATCAGCTTTTACAGTGTACCAAAAGAATGATTCGTTTTGCCAATGTACCCTGATACTGCACAGTTTTCAAATGTACCCTAACAGTGGTCATTCATTTCAGGGCACCATAACATAGGACAGTATTTCCAGGGTACGATATTTTGTAAATTTCTTTCGATATTCCGTAATCTGGATAGTTTTCAAGTGTATTCTGACAATGAACAATTTTTCCCAGTGCACCCTAACTTCGAACTTCGCTTCCAGCGTACCTTAACATTGGACAATTATTCAGTGTACTCTAGCACTGGACAGTTATACCAGGGTTTCCTAATGCTGAACAGGTTATCCAGATTATCCTATCTTTGAATAGAGATTCAAGTATTCTCTAGGGTGTCATTACACTGATATATACGCTAAAATAAATTCAAACTCAACATTTTCCAACATCTAATGAATTCTGGAAGTTGTTGACAACATCATTACCGACTACAACATGGTCCTCTGTCTGGT
>JAXCGZ010000646.1:25000-35000 GCA_037179515.1 Halocaridina rubra
ACCAGGACAGGCTTTGTAGGAAAGCTGATGACTTACGATGCCGGGAAAAAAGTAAAAGATATACGGCACTCCTACAGACGATGCCTCACATGTGGAATGGCATAGCTCCTCTACCTACAGCTGCCCCACCCACACAAGCTGTACCTAACCACCCCACAACCCCAACGAGTTCGTCTGTTAATGTCAATTCCCATGATACACCAGTACCTCCTGTGACTTCTCCTGTGACCCACAGTTCTCCTGTTCTTCCGTCTGCCACACCTGTTTTCACAGCTACGCCTGCGGCTGCTCCTCCTCCTCCAAGCAAACCAGTGCCACAGAGCCCACCCAGTCTGCAAGCTGATGACACATTTCAAGTTTCTCGCTAGTGGTGTTGGAGGTGGCACGACTTTGCTGTCATGATGGACCTTCAGAAATTGTCAAGAGAGAAACAGTTCATACAGCTTTGCACGTGCATCTCCCTTGACTTACAAAAAGTTCTGAAGCACACACTTGGCGCCCCTCCAGACACTTATCTCATCGTGGACAATGTACTCGACAGTTTGCAAGATCACTTCAAGAATCTTAGGAACAAGGCCATTCAATGTCGTGACCTACTTTGCTCTATACAAGCCGACGGTGAGTCCTTCAGCAACATTTATGTCTGCCTCAAAAATCTGGCTGAGGAAGTGGACCTGTGTTCCGGCAATCCTATTACCTGTTCCGAGACACAGTTGAAGATGGTAATCCTGATGGGAGTTCGAGATCAGGACCTTGTACAACGCCTTATCTCTCTTGACGCAGCTGCATTCCTCCACACATTCGTCAGGTGCTGTAGGTCATTTGAGGCTGCGCTTAAACTGCTTCTGCTATTCACGCGTCACCAAGTCAACTACGTACTGTTTTTAAGTACAGGAAGGCATAACGATGGAAGAAAATGGCCTCCTTCCAGCAGACTCCACCGACACAGTCTTCCTCCAGTTCTTCATACCAGTCCTGCAACTGCTGACGTGGCCAGGGAAGGCGCCCTGCTGCTGACAGCATGTGTACCAACTGCGGCCATATGGGTCACTAGGTCAGAACCCTTAGATGAACAGCCAAAGATGTGCAATGCCACAATTTCAACAAGAGATGTTGCTAGAAAAAGGACAAGGGTCAGGACAGCTCTTCAAGTTCTGGTAGAGCTTGCCCTTCTCTCTGCAAGAGACACGGCAACTGTCATCACATATGACGCATCGTTACATGCAACGCCATCACCACAGTGGACGAATCATCACCTACAGAAACTGACAGGACCCTTCAAGACCCTAGCCAGCAACAGGAACCCCTCCTATCTGACGATCACCATACAAGGCCTTTCGAGTATGTCTCTGCTAATTTCTTCCAGGTTGCAGGGAAGTCAATCCTGATAACTGAGGACATATTGCCAGCCTGGCCTGTGGTCGTACCCAGTGGACCTGACACAATGGCTTCAAGAGTTGTCAAGATATTCTACAGATACTTCCAAGAAGTTGGTGTTCCCCTCCAATTCAGGACTGATGGAGCCCACTGTTTAACAGCGCTGATTTCTAGAACTTCATGGAACGTTGAGGCTTTCACCATGTGATATCCTCGCCCCACTATCCCCAAGCAAAATGGACATGACGAGGCGGCAGTCAAGTCTGTAAATCACCTCATTTTGTAAATGGAGCCCAATGGAAACATCAACTTCGAGGATTTCAAAAGGGGTCTCCTAAAACTATGCAACAGCCCTACGTCTGTAGGTTGCTCTTCTGCTTAGGTGCTGTATGGCAACCCCCTCTGCTCCTGCATCCCAGCCTACACAGAGTCCCTCTCCAAGGAATGGTAATCCCAAACGAGGACTGTGACCACCGAGATGACACTCGTATTGAACAAGTAAAGCACCGATGCAATTCCCATGTCTGTCCCCTCGTCAGGTTGACCATTGGCTAGTATATCTGCATTTAAGACCCGACTTCACACCGTTGGAACAAGGTTGGAGTAGTTATGGGTTGCGGCAGGTTCAGGGATTACGAGGAAATGTCTTCCTAGCCGATGAGTCTGGTGGCAGAATTATCGACATCTCCATCCAGTACCCTCTCCTAGTGTTGACCCTGTGCACCCTTGCTCGGCATTCCAAAGTCCTGTAATAAATCCCCCCACTGTCCTACATTGTTCACCTCGACTCATGGAAAAGAGAGTCCGCTCATAATGGTACTATGAATGTCAGGGGGGAGGGAGATGTGAATATATGAACATTAAGTGGTCCTTTAACATGCTCGTTGGCCAATTACGTACTCGGGCATTGGCTAGTATAATTTACTGATAGCTTATGACCAATTCGGCTGTTGGAGCCTTGGAATAATATATTTTATTGTGAATAAGCCAGTTAGTGAACGGGGTAGTTTGTGAAGAACAGCGAAGGATAAATTCTCTTCATAAGTAATGCCATACTATATGGTTAGTCGTGTATCAGTCATGGCCGTGTATCAGCCTCAGACCCTGTCAGTCGTGCATCAGCCTAGGACCCTGTTCATCGTGTTTCAGCCTTAGTCGTGCATCAGCTTAGGGCCCTGTCAGTCGTGCATCAGCCATGAACCCTGTTATTCACGTATCAGCCGTAGTCATGTATCAGTTTGTGACCCTGTTAGTCGTGTATCAGACGTAGTCATGTACCAGCCTTATACCCTGTTAGTCACGTATCAGCCTTGTGCCCTGTTAGTCATGCAAGTCTAGTGCATCTCCCGTTTGCCAAGGTGTATAGTCTTTTGTAAATATATATGTATAGTCTCTTGTATAAATATATGTATATATTTCCTCGGCCAGAACCGAGTGTTTCCTTTAAGATTCTATATCAACAATTATGAAACTAATAAAAATAATAATAATAATAATAATAATAATAATAATAATAATAATAATAATGATAATAATAATAATAATAATAATAATAATAATAATAATAATAATAATAATAATAATAATAATAATAATAATAATGATGATAATAATAATGATAATAATAATAATATAATAATAATAATAATAATAATAATAATAATAATAATAATAATAATAATAATAATAATAATAATAATAATAATAATAATAATAATAATAATAATAATAATAATAATCATCATCATCATCCATCCATCCATATACCAAAACCATATTCCGCCTTATAAGGGGAATGGTTGAGTCAAAGAAAATACTTTGACTTTTTGTAGGAAGTAAATGCAGAAGCTGGGATTCCCAGTTCCCTTGCTCCGCCCCATTTAGTCGACTCTTACGACACGCAGGGGAACACGGAGGAAGTATTCTTACCCCCTCCATAAGGGGGTATGATAATAATAATAATAATAATAATAATAATAATAATAATAATAATAATAATAATAATAATAATAATGATAATAATATAAAAATAATAATAATAATAATAATAATAATAATAATAATAATAATAATAATAATAATAAAAATAATAATAATAATAATAATAATAATAATAATAATAATAATAATAATAATAATAATAATAATAATAATAAAAATAACAATAATAATAATAATAATACTGAAGATAATGATGATTATAACAATGATGATAATGATACTAAAGTAGAACATTAGTAAATAAATTTCACATTAATATATCTGAAATGGAGATATGAGGTAACAATAAAAATAATAATTCAAATGGTAACGAAAATTTTAAAAATTAATAACATTCGATACATAAGTTTAAAAGCAAACATCATAATAACAAGTTACATTCAGGACTGTTATGGCAAAAGTGATCATCATCTCCAAGTTTGTGCTCCTTACAGTGATAATTAGTTCTTAACTTGAAGATCAAAGAAGGCGATTTCAATTTACATAAAGTATAGTTAAGGGAAATTGCTTTATATCATTAAGTTTGACTAGTGTCTGAACAGTAATTATTCGTCCAAAAGAAAAGTATATAGTTTGCCTTGAAAGCACACACTCTTCATCAGAAGATACTGAGTTTTTTTTTAAACTAAATATTTTCAAAATATCTTTGAAACCAAGAATTCCAAATCTAATACTTCAGTAAAAACAAAAGCTTGAGCGATATACATTATGATCTGTAACAGATACCTATTTAACGAACTGATGAGCCTTCAAACACAGAAAGTGATTGTGCATTTGATTTGTAAGAACATTAATTACAGGCGTACAAATACGAGGACAAGAAGCGTAACTGAAAGGATACCAAAATCATATATGCAACTTCCATTCTTTGTTGACAGTGAGTAGATTGTAGAGAGAGAGAGAGAGGAGAGAGAGAGAGAGAGAGAGAGAGAGAGGAGAGAGAGAGAGAGAGAGAGAGAGAGAGAGAGAGAGAGGAGAGAGAGAGACAATAAATGGTGGAAAATAAATCGGGATACAAGACCGTCTTCACCTTTAAAAAAGATAGTACTTCTTCGTAAAACAAAAAAAAACAAAAAAATACCATTTGCCTAACATATTCATCAGAATATCCAACCTTCAAAAACTTGCTATACATAAGAATAAAATATTATTTTGCATTGGGTAACATAAAACAAGTAAGGAAGATTGATGCGATTAGAACTGAACTGACAGCGCTCAAAAATCAAAGGATTTAAAGTTTAGTAGACTGAAGAGTATTCCAAGACTCTTCCATTAAACATTTGAAAAGACTTAGGATAGCGTAATGAAACGAGTGTATCAATGCATTAGGCTATACGAGAATGGAGTTATATTCTGTTAACACAGTCTTCTCGTAAATGGATTGCCAGAGCAATATCATCAATGCATAAGCAATTTATAAATATTCCATTATAATGTGATGTATTTATATTCAAATTTAGATTCTCTCTCTCTCTCTCTCTCTCTCTCTCTCTCTCTCTCTCTCTCTCTCTCTCTCTCTCTCTCTCTCTCTCTCTCTCTCTCTCTCTCTCTCTTTCAAATATATTTTTTATGAGCGTGACACTGGGACAGGCAAAAAATAAAGGGCCTGGCACGAAAACACATTAAGACCAAGGAAAAGGAAAATCTTATGGACAAGGCAGAGATGAGGTAATGATACACAAAGGAAAGGACAGACTGAAAAAATAGTCAAAATACTGAGGACCTAGAGACATGGAGGATTAGGTCATGAGATGACGATAGACCCGCTTTTTGAAGGAAGATAAGTCATAAGAATTTGGAAAGACAGGAGGAAGAGAGTTCCAGAGTATGGAGGTGGATGGGAAGAAGCAATCGCTGCACAGAGCAATCCGCAAACAACAAACTTCCACACAGTACCTGTGAGACGAGGCCACTTGGCAAGTGTTACGCAGTGGGGGAGGGATGCAACTCGCCGATTCATCAGAGCAGCAATGAAAGCAGTATCGATAGAAAAGAGAAAGGGATGATACCTTATGATGAAGAGAGGGAGAATCTAGATTAGAAGTAAGAGAAGGATCACTAATGAGTCTGAATGCCTTAGATTCAACCCTATCAAGGATATAAGTATAAGAAGAAGCACCCCAGATGTGTGAGCAGTATTCTAAGTAAGAACGGATAAGGCCTCTATATATGTTAAGTAACAGCAAAGAGGAAAAGTAATGACGAAACCGAAACAGATCCCCTAATTTTTTTGGATGCAGATTTAGAAATTTGGATTATGTGATACCTCCCAGACAAGTTACAGGCTATATGGATTCATAATATGTATATAGAAGTGAGAGGGTATATTTCATTTGTTTCTATGACAATAGGGCTATCAGGAGAAGAAGATAAAGAGATGGACAGAAACTGTGTCTTGGAGGCATTAAATTTAGCTAACTTTTGGGTGCCTCACTCAGATACCCTCTACAAATTGGAGTTGAGAGTAGAAGAAAGAGTGATATGACAGTGATTATGAGTAGCATATGAAGGTTGTGAAGAAAATGGACAGGAAAAGTGAAGGGTAGACTCGTCAGCAAAGGCGTGAAGAAGAGAGGAAGATGAGGATTGTAGAAAATCATCGATGAAGAGAAGGAATAGAGTAGGTGAAAGAACAGAGCCGTGTGGAACACCACTGGTAACAGGGATTGGGCTAGATGATGCCCCTTCAACAACTACATATATAAAATGGTCAGAAAGAAAACTGGAAATCAGAGAACAGAGAGAAGGATTAAAGCCATAGGCAGGGAGTTTGGCCAACAAAGCCTTGTGCCAGACTCTGTCGAAAGCCTTAGTGACATCAAGGGCTATGACAAAGGATTTCCCATAGTTCCTCAGAGAAGATGACAATACATGAGTAAGATAGGACAGGGGGTCACCAGAAGATCTTGCCTTGCGGAAGCTGTACTGGTGATAGGAGATAAGTGAGTTAGAATTAAGGTGTTTCAAGAAGTGAGGATTAAGCAAAGTTTCGAAAACTTTAGCAGTAGAAGAGGTTAGGGCAATAGGTTGGTATTTTGAAGGAATGGAGCGGCCACCCTTGTTAGGAACAGCTTGAACTAGAGCTTGCTTCCAAGATGAAGAATAGATACTGGTTGTCAGCATGAGGTGAAAAAGACGGCAAAGCACAGGAGACAGTTCACCTTCAAGCTTCTTAAGGAATCTTGCAAGGGTATCATTGGGACCAGATGCCTTGTTTGTCTTTAGCGAGCTAAGAACCTTTGAACTTTGTGTGTAGAGAGGATAAGGGAGGGCATAGGGTTAGAGAGGGGTAAAGATTGAGGGACAGGTGCGCTGGAATTGTTTGCGGAAGAGTTGGCAGAAAAACGAGAGCTAATGAGAGTGGCTTTGTCAGTGGGAGAGCAAGCTATAGAACCATCAGAACGAAAGAGAGGGGGAAATCTTGTGTTACAGAAGTTTTTAGCGAGGTATTTGGCTAAGGACCAGAAACATTTGTCAGTGGGAAAGTAGTTAAGGTCATCAACTTTCCTATTTATAAATGAAGCCTTAGACCTACGAATCTGAGCAGTACAGGTATTCCTAGATACAGTAAAAGCAGAGTGAGTTAAATCAGAACTTGAGGCTTGGTAAGACTGGTGTGCCCGATTCCTGGCCTGAATTGCCATGGAGCAGGCATGGTCAAACCAAGGTTTAGGGGGAGAAAAAGTTTTTGTAGAGGAGGGGATATATGCCTCCACACTCGGAGTTATGATCTCGGCAACTTTTAGAGCTACCTGATCAGGGTTGCAGGACTGAAAGCAGTAGTTATCCCATGGGAGGTCAATGAGGAAGTTATGCAAATCTTCATGTTGGGTATACTCAAAGTGCCAAAGACGGCACTGAGTAGGATGGATTGGTGGAGGAGGAGCGAAAATGGAAGAGACTGAGATCACAGAGTGGTCAGATTTACCAAGAAGGTAAAGCACAGAAAAAGAGTAGTTTGATGGCCATGAAATTACCAAATAAGCCTTGACTTAGTAATATTAAGTCCTAGGTTCGAATCCCGGTCGGGGTAAAAAAATGATTCACGTTTTCACATATGTAATGTGCTTATTTGGTAATTTCATGGCCCGAATGAGATTGGGAATTGAATTAAATGCTAAAATGAAGCCACGAGTGAGGTTGGGGAATCTGTAATATGAACATAGTGGCATTCAGTTAGAATGCGTTGATTCCTAAGTATAGCAGATATAAGCTATAAGGTTGGATTCCTTTTAACCTTCTGTGGTGTAGTGGTAGCGCCTTGACTTAGTAATCTTAAGTCCTAGGTTCGAGTCCTGGTCGGGGTAAAAAAATGATTCATGTTTTCACATATGTAATGTGCTTATTTGGTAATATATATATATATATATATATATATATATATATATATATATATATATATATATATATATATATATATATATATATATATATATATATATATATATTACCACGAATGAGATTGGGAATTGAATTAAATGCTAAAATGAAGCCACGAGTGAGGTTGGGGAATCTGTAATATGAACATAGTGGCATTCAGTTAGAATGCGTTCATTCCTAAGTATAGCAGATATAAACTATAAGGTTGGATTCCTTTTAACATTCTGTGGTGTAGTGGTAGCGCCTTGACTTAGTAATCTTAAGTCCTAGGTTCGAGTCCTGGTCGGGGTAAAAAAAATGATTCATGTTTTCACATATGTAATGTGCTTATTTGGTAATTTCATGGCCCGACTGAGATTGGGAATTGAATTAAATGCTAAAATGAAGCCACGAGTGAGGTTGGGGAATCTGTAATATGAACATAGTGGCATTCAGTTAGAATGCGTTCATTCCTAAGTATAGCAGATATAAGCTATAAGGTTGGATTCCTTTTAACCTTCTGTGGTGTAGTGGTAGCGCCTTGACTTAGTAATCTTATGTCCTAGGTTCGAGTCCCGGTCGGGGTAAAAAAATGATTCATATATATATATATATATATATATAATATATATATATATATATATATATATATATATATATATATATATATATATATATATATATATATATATATATATATATACATATATATATATATATATATATATATAATATATATATATATATAATCTATATATATATATAATATATATATATATATATATATAATATATATATATATATATATATATATATATATATATATATATATATATATATATATATATATATATATATATATATATATATTATATATATATATATATATATATATATATTATATATATATATATAATATATATATATATTGTGTGTGTGTGTGTGTGTGTGTGTGTGTGTGTGTGTGTGTGTGTGTGTGTGTGTGTGTGTGTGTGTGTGTGTGTGTGTGTGTGTGTGTGTGTGTGTGTGTGTGTGTGTGTGTGTGTGATTATTTAATTGTGTTTACGGGAAAGAGCCCAAAGCTCGTATCTTCCCGTCTCCTCATCGGTTCCTTTTTCTACATTGAGATAGCATTAACTACCTCCTCGCTTAGCCAATTCCAATTATCAACTACTCTTACACTGAAAAAGTATTTCCTTACATCCTGCAAAGAAGTTTTCTTACGAAGCTTCAAACTATGACCTCTACTTCTAGAACCTGCCATATCAAAATATCGATCCCTATCCACTCTATCATAACCATGAAGGAATTTAAAGACTGTCACCATATCCCCCCTCAATCTTCTAGCTTCGAATGATGGTAAGTCTAATTCCCTCAGCCTCTCATCATAACTGAGATTGCGTATTTCTGGCACCAGTTTCGTGGCATGTCTCTGAACTTTTTCAAGCTTACCTATGTTCTTTTTAAAGTGCGGATTCCAAAAGGGGGCTGCATATTCGAGTTTTGGCCTCACATAGGTTACATAAATATTTCTGAACATTTCCTTGTCCATGTGCCTGAAGGCTACCCTTACATTTGATAAGAATGCATATGCTGCCCTTACTATGCCATTTATATGTATTTCTGGAGACAAATCTGCCAGTATGTTTACTCCTAGATCTCTCTTATTTTCTGTCTCTTGAAGTTGTACTCCAGCCACCGAGTAGTCAAGCTTGGGCCTTCTTGCACTTGTACCCATTCTCATTACCTTACATTTTGAAGTATTGAATTTCATTAGCCACTTTTCTGACCACTCATGCAGACTATTTAGATCTTCCTGAAGTTCTATACCATTGTTCTCGTTTCTTACTTTCTTCACAATCTTTGCATCATCTGCAAACATATTCATGAATGAATTTACAGACTCTGGTAGGTCATTTACATATACAAGGAACAAAAGTGGCCCTAAAACTAAACCCTGTGGAACTCCACTACTAACTCTTCCCCATTCAGACACTGAGTGTCTTACTCTAACCCACTCTTTCCTTCCTTCTAAGTAAGTTTTTATCCATTCCAAGACATTTCCACCTCTTCTAGCCATTGCTTGCAGTTTCCTAATAAGTCTCCCATGTGGAACAGTGTCAAACGCTTTCTGGAAGTCTAGGAATATGCAATCTGCCCAGCCCTCTCTTTCCTGTAAGATTTGGCTTACCTCATCATAAAATTCTAATAAGTTTGTTATTGTTGATCTACCTTCTCTGAAGCCATGTTGCCTCACTGACAA
>JAXCGZ010000646.1:37500-42500 GCA_037179515.1 Halocaridina rubra
CTATGCCCATACCTACAGAGAATATTTTTGCACATTCGTTACACATCTCTTATTATCCCGTCACATTTGACAAGTAGAAACACTCCCATCTCTTTTTCTTTTATGTTTCGTCGTGCCCAGGCCCAATGAAGCCAGTTTTCTTCGCCCGTCCTGGTGTCGCACTCATAAAAAATGCACATTCAAATACACATCTAACTATACAAGTATAGATGCAAACTTTCGAATATACAGAGAAAAAGGAGAGCTACATCGAAGCCAGGTAATAATGCCACAGAAAAAAAAACACAGGTAAAAAGTCATAAAAAAAGGTACAGAAAAAGTCTAACGTAACCTAACCTAACCTAACCAAACCTAACCTAACCTAACCTAGCCTAACCTAACCTGACCTGTGAATATTTGCCTGCGACTTTTTTTTTCCTGTGGCTTTATTACCGGCCACGGCTACACCATAACTGATTCAGAAAATTGATAACAAATCAAGATTGTTTCAGACAGGCTCCAGATACTGGGGAATGTCGTTTTATATGTAAAGGGGGGTTTACACTGTCAAAGGTTCGTCGAGCGCGGTTCGACAGACAAGTGTTTGAAGTGATGATCGAACGTGTGAAAGGGGTATTTGGTTGTCGAACACGTTAGTCGAACGTGTTCGGCAACCAAATACCCCGTTCACACGTTCGAATATCACTTCAAACACTTGTCTGTCGAACCGCGTTCGACGAACCGTTTGACCGTGTAGATCCCCCTTAATACACGCCGGCTCTTTGAGGTACTTCTAGGATTCAGACAAAAGAGTTCAGTCCTTTTCTTTTACATCATTGGATTGGCTTCAGCTTTAATAAAAAGCTGGAGGCTAAATTTTGGCCTAAAATCTCAGTAGTCTCCGTGGCAAAACGGTAGCGTCTGCGACTCTGAGGCGGCAGGTCGAGGGTTCGCGCCCCGTCACGGACTGAGGTTAGTAAGGGAATACACTCAGGGTAACGATTACATCTGCCAAAACAAGTCTTTTGTAAGAAGGCAACCGTCCTAGCCCTTGGTAGAAAAGGGAGTTCGTGAAGTAAAACCGAATCAAGCCATAGAATCCAATCTCAAAATTCTCTTGCACTCAATTTTAAAGTTCAAGATGGTCAGAGCTCCTTGAGTTATCATATCTAGAAAGCCAACTGGACCCTGCTTGGGTCATCCGCAAGGTAGACGGGCCAGGATATTCTACAATGAGACCCGACAGCCGCAGCTGGTTTGCTCCCTGTTTTCCATCCAAATAATATCCAGTATATCTCAAATATAGACTCCACAATTAGAAACAATAAGGCCTCGACAACCAAAATTGAGATCTATAAGAAAAAGAGATCAGATGCAGATACAGTTTGGATACATTTGACGCGATTTCATCTCTTACGCCGTTGGGTATTCAGTTATTAGAAAATACGTCATTTCTCATAAGAGGAAAATAGGACGATAGCATTTCCTTCTATGATGAAAACATCTACATCTACATCACATTACGCAGAGTGAAATTCAAGGAAATAATGGCAAGCCATTAGACTGAAACTATTTCATCGACACTCGACAGCAGCTGCCATCATTACCTAAATGGGGATAATCTTGTATATTATGTTTTTTTTTTCTAAAGAGCCCATTTCCATTTAATGGATTCCATCCTCTGTCTGAAATAGGCCTATTAGCCGCTGGATGGAATTTGTTGTTTCTATTTTACCGTGTGACACCTTCTGCAGAAACTTATGTTCATGGTTTACCCCACGAGCGCAATTGTTAATAATTACATTAATCTTAGATTAAAAGAAAGTGACTTTCTTAAGCCACGTTCAAGAAATAAAATCAAGATGTTCTTGATTTCTGGTGGTTATGTCTAATTATAACTTAAAGAAAGAAGGAATAGAGAGGGACGAAATTCCTATGTATATTGGTATACAGATGCACTCACTAACACCCTTAAGATATAGGCCCGATTTCTTAAACAATGTAAACCTAGTATACCATATTGTTAGTTAGCTAGACATACACAAATGGATTTTATAAACGCATCTGACGCGGTTCTGTGTATGGCTAGGATCCTGTGTGTTGTTGATGGAGTATATCATTGAAGATGTTCTGCCTGAGAGTAGAGGCACTGAGGACATGAGGAGGAACTATCCGAAAAGAGGTTACATCAAAATGAATGAGCTTTTTGCAGTTATTTACTGGAGGACCTTATTTTACAGCAAATCTGTACAAGAAATGTACGACATCTTTTGTGAGAAATATGGGAAGATAGTAGATTGCTGCATAACTGTCACCAAAGTAGGTGTAATTCAAGCCAGGGAGAAATGGTTCGATAATGAGTGTAAAAGAGCTAAGGAGTGGAAAGACATATGCTGGAAAAGGCATAGAAGGAGAAAATACATAAATGCCTGGCAAACCTGCGAAAGAGTAAGAAATGATTACCTAAGTAAAAGAAGAGAGGCAGAAAAAGATTACGAGAGGGACATCACCAGGAAAGCTAAAGAAACTCCCAAGCTTTTCCACAGCTTTATCAGAGGAAAACTGAAGGTAAAAAAAACAGGTTTTAAGGCTTAAGAGAGTAGATGGAAGCATCACTGAGATGGATGAAGAGATCTGTAAAGAACTGAACAAGGAGTTTCAGTCAGTATTTACAGTAGAAAATACCCCACCCCCTCAGATTGCAGTGATAGAAGTTCATGTGACAGTATTAGAGAACATCATCCTTTCAGCCACAGAGGTATGCAAAATGCTGATGGGGTTTGATGTCCATAAAGCTACAGGTCCTGATGATATATCCCCTCATGTACTTACAAAATGTGTAAACTCAATATCAGTGGCACAAAGTATCGTATTTAAAGTGTCACTGGAGTCAGGGATGATTCAAAGATGCTGAAAACAACGTGACACCTATCTTCAAAAAGGGAAGGAGGGATATGGCTCTAAACTATAGACCAGTTTCCTTGACCAGCATAGTTTGCAAAGTTATGGAGAAACTACTAAGGAAACATATCTCTCTTCACTTGGAATCCTTCAACTTTTTGTCGGTGAGACAACATGGCCCCAGAGAATGTAGATCAACAGTAACAAACTTAGAATTTTATGATGAGGTAAGCCGAATCTTACAGGAAAGAGAAGGCTGGACAGATAGATTATTCCTAGACTTCCAGAAAGCATTTGACACTGTCCCACATGGGAGGCTTATTATAGACAAACAAACAAACAAACATAAACATTTATTTCCATTTTTGTACAATGGTTATTCTTCTACAATTTAAGAGTAACTTATAAGTAGACATGTAATGGAACTAATAAGTAAGAGTGCAATATATACAGTTAAATCAAATGTTGTAGCTTTCCTTAAAGATAATAATACTGTAATAAAAATGTTAACAATGATGTTAATAATAAAGTAGTAATAATAACACTCGATAAAGTATCGTTATTATCGGCATCATCACCATATATGTTTTTCTTACAATGAGAATAATTAGTTCTTAACTTAGAGAACAGAAAAGGAGATATCAGTTTACATATAGAGAGGTTAGTGTAAGGGAAACTGCATTAAATCATTAAGTTTAGTTAATGTGTGAGCAGCAACTATTTGTCCAAAAGAAAACTATATATTTTGCCTTTGAAAGCTGCGAAGGAGGAGGAATTTTTAAGATGCTCTGGAATATTGTTCCAGAGTGTTGGCCCTTTAATAGTGATCATCTTTGAACCTGCTTCTGTGTTTGTTCTCTGAATAAAGAGCTCACTACTCTGTCTTGTGTTAGTTCCCCTTATATCCCTGACTGTTTTTAAATCAAATAGCCAGTTAGGATAATGATGGTTCAAAATTTTGTATACAGAAACATAAATAGCATAAGTGACCTTGTTTTCTACCAACAGCCACCCAAGTTTTTTGAGAGCTGGTGTGATGTGGTCATATTTTCTTATTCCCCCGGGGCACCTCGAGCTGCAAAATTAACAAGCTTCTGTATTCTGTTTATCTGAGTCTTAGTGGTAACTCCCCAGACAGTTGTGCAGTAATTGATGTGACTTAGGGCTAGAGATTCAACAACAGTTACTCGAGTGGTAGTCTGAAAATTGCCTTTTATATGTGATAACTATATTAATGTTCCAGTAACCTTTTTGCATACTTTATCTATATGGGAATCAAACAACATGTAGTTATCAAAGTGAATTCCTAGGTTTTTGACTGCTTTGCTAGGTATAATGATATTGCCACAAAAATTATTTGTTGTGTTTTGTGGAATTTGTGCTACATGGAACTCTGAGCCAATAAATATGCATTGTGTTTTACTTTCGTTAATTAACAGCCCAATTTCTTGAAATAGGTGGGAATGTCTTGAAATGGATAAAAACTTACTTAGAAGGAAGGGAACAGAGGGTTAGAGTAAGACACTCTGTGTCTGAATGGAGAAGAGTTAGTAGTGGAGATCCACAGGGTTCAGTTTTAGGGCCTCTTTTGTTCCTTGTATACGTAAATGACCTACCAGAGTCTGTAAATTCATTCATGAATATGATGCAAAGATTGTGCAGAAAGTAAGAAACGAGAACAATGGTAGAAAACTTCAGGAAGATGTAAATAGTCTGCATGAGTGGTCAGAAAAGTGTCTATTGAAATTCAGTACTTCAAAATGTATGGTAATGAGAATTTCTACAAGTGCAATAAGGCCCAAGCTTGACTACTCGGTGGTAGGAGTAGAACTTCAAGAGACAGAGAATGAGAGAGATCTAGGAGTAAACATACTGGCAGATTTGTCTCCAGAAATGCATAAAAATTGCATAGTAAGGGCAGCATATGCCTTCTTATCATATGTAAGGGTAGCCTTCAGGCACATGGACAAGGAAATGTGAGGCCAAAACTTGAATATGCAGCCTCCTTTTGGAAGCCGCACTTGAAAAATCAAGTAGCTAAGCTTGAAAAAGCTCAAAGACATGCCACGAAACTGGTGCCAGAAATACGCAATCTCAGTTATGATGAGAGGCTGAGGGAA
>JAXCGZ010000647.1:0-49926 GCA_037179515.1 Halocaridina rubra
GCTTTGCATACCTCTGTGGCTGTAAGGTTGATGTTCTCTAATACCGGCCCTTGAGCTTCTATCACTGCAATCTGAGGGGGTGGGGAATTTTCTACTGTAAGTTTTTATCCATTCCAAAACATTTCCACCTATTCTAGCCATTGAGTGCAGCTTCCTAATAAGTCTCCCATGTGGAACAGTGTCAAACGCTTTCTGGAAGTCTAGGAATATGCAATCTGCCCAGCCCTCTCTTTCCTGTAAGATTTGGCTTACCTCATCATAAAATTCTAATAAGTTTGTTACTGTTGATCTACCTTCTCTGAAGCCATGTTGCCTCACTGACAAAAAGTTGAAGGATTCCAAGTGAAGAAAGATATGTTTCCTTAGTAGTTTCTCCATAACTTTGCAAACTATGCTGGTCAAGGAAACTGGTCTATAGTTCAGAGCCGTATCCCTCCTTCCCTTTTTGAAGATAGGTATCACATTTGCTTGTTTCCAGCATCTTGGAATCTCCCCCGACTCCAGTGACTCCTTAAATATGATACTTAGTGCCACTGATATTGTGTTTGTGCATTTTTTAAGCACATGAGGGGATATATCATCAGGACCTGTAGCTTTATGAACATCTAAATCCATCAGCGCTTTGCATACCTCTGTGGCTGTAAGGTTGATGTTCTCTAATACCGGCCCTTGAGCTTCTATCACTGCAATCTGAGGGGGTGGGGTATTTTCTACTATAAATACTGACTGAAACTCCTTGTTCAATTCTTTGCAGATCTCTTCATCCGTCTCAGTGATGCTTCCATCCGCTCTCTTTAGCCTTAAAACCTGTTCTTTCACCTTCAGTTTTCCTCTGATAAAGCTGTGGAAAAGCTTGGGATTTTCTTTAGCCTTCCTGGTGATGTCCCTCTCATAATCTCTCTCTGCCTCTCTCCTTTTACTTACGTAGTCATTTCTTGCTCTTTTGTTGGTTTGCCAGGCATTTATGTTTTTTCTCCTCCTATACCTTTTCCAGCATTTGTCTCTCCACTCCTTAGCTCTTTTACACCCATTATCGAACCATTTCTCTCTGGCATGAATTACACCTACTTTGGTGACAGGTATGCAGCAATCTACTATCTTCCCATATTTCTCACAAAAGATGTCATACATTTCTTGTACAGATTTGTTGTAAAATAAGGTTCTCCAGTCAATAACTGCAAAAAGCTCATTCATTTTGATGTAATCTCCTTTCGGATAGTTCCTCCTCATGTCCTCAGTGCCTCTACTCTCAGGAAGAATATCTTCAATGATATACTCCATCAACAACACACAGTGGTCACTCTTTCCAATTGGTGGTTCATACTCAATATTTTCAATATCCAACACATTATCTGTGAACACTAGATCAAGTAGTGATGGCTCATCCCCACCCCTGGCCCTTGTTGGTTCCATTACATGTTGGTGTAGGAAATTCCCTTGTACGCAATCTAGGAATCTTGCCCCGAATGAGTCCTCACCACTGTGTGGGTCAAGATTTATCCAATCTATCTCTTTATGATTAAAGTCTCCCATAATCAAAATCCTACATTTTTTTCCCGTGCCATGTTAACAACTGAGTTTATGACTTCAATAGTACCTATATGACTTTCCTCATAAACTTCAAGCCTATTTTGGTTCCTTGGTGGGTTGTATATACAACAGTTATTATAATGCTCTCTGACCCAGTATTTATGCGAGCAACAAGAAATTCCTTGAACTCACTTTCTATAGCCAAGTTTATTTCTTCAACTTGAATCCTCTCACTTATGAGCAGTGCTATCCCTCCACCAGTCCTCTCAGATCTTTCAACCCTTAGTATTCTGAAGCCCTTAGGAAAAACTGTGACACTGTTTATGTCCTCACTCAACTTAGTCTCTGTAATTGCTACTATATCTGCCTTACTGTTGTGAATCCTATCTTTTAATTCTACTGCCTTACCAGCTAATCCATCAGCATTTGTGTATAACAATCTTAATGAGGCCCCATCCCCTGATCTTCTGTCATTATCTTCTTTATCTCCCCTTTGTCTGGAAGTACTCTGTAACGAAAATTTTTCTTCTCTTCTTCATTTCTTTCATGAAATGTATGTATGTATGTATGTATGTATGTATGTATGTATGTATGTATGGAAGTAGGCAGCGAAAAGTTTATATGTACATATGCTTACAAGGATGCATGTAAGTAAATAGCTTTGGATTAGACGTGTGTATGTATGCACGAGTATGTAATTACCTAATTGTGCTTACATGAAAGACCCCATGCTCGTAACTCCACGTCTCATGATCGGTTCCATTTTTATACTCATTGATATTTATCATATTTGTCCTTAAACTTATGAATTGAGTAAACATTAACTACCTCCTCGCTAAGCGAATAGCAATCAGCTATAATTGCACTGAAAAAGTATTCCCTTACATCCTGCAAAGAAGTTTTCTTACGAAGCTTCACACTATGACCTCTAATTACGATTTCCATCTATAATGTCAAAACCATGAAGGAATTTAAAGCCGTCTCCATATGCCTCTCATTTTTCTACCTTTGAGTGATGGTAAGTCTAAGTCCTTCAGCCTCTCCTTATACCTGCCTTTGTGTATTTCTGGTACCAGTTACGTGGCATGTCTTTGAACTTTCTCCAGCTTACTCATACGCTATTACAAGTGTGGATTGCAAAAGGGTGCTGCACATATAAGCTTTGGCATCACATAAGTTATATAAATATATCTGAACATTTCCTTGTTCATGCGCCTGAAAGCTACCCTTACATTTGCTAAGAAAGCATATGCTGAACTTACTATGTCATATTTATGCATTCCTGAAGACAAATCTGTCAATATATTTACTCCTAGATCTCTCTCATTCTCTGTCCCTTGAAGTTCTGCACCTGCTATTGGGTATTCAAGCTTGGGTCTTCTAGCACTTGTTCCAATTCTCATTACTTAATATTTTAAGTATTTACATTCAGTAGCAACTTTTTGACCACTCGTGCATACTATTCAGGTCTTCCTGAAGTTCTCTACCATTGTTCTCGTCTCTTACTTTCCTCACAATCTTTTCATCATCTGCAAACATATTCTAGAATGAATGTACACACTCTGGTAGGTTATTCACGTACACAGTGAACAAAAATGGCCCTAAAACTGAACCCTATGGAAACCCGTTGCTAACAATAAGTGTCTTATTCTAACCCTCTGTTCCCATCCTTCTAAGCAAATTTTTATCCATTCCAAGACATTTCCACCTATTCTTGTCATTACTTTCAGCCTCTCAAAAAGTCTCCTTTGTGGGACCGTATCAAATGCCTTCTAAAAAGCTAAGAATATGCAATCTGCCCAGCCCTCTGTATCCTGTAAAATCTGACTTACGTTGTCGAAAAATTCTAATAAGTTTGTTACTATTGACCTACTTTCTCTGAATCCATGTAGTCTCACTGACTAAAGTTGAAGGATTCCAAGTGAAGAGAGATGTGTTTTCTTAGTAGTTTCACCATAACTTTGTTAACTATGCTGGTCAAGGAAACATGCCTATGGATTAGAGCTGCATCCCTCCTTATCTTTTTGATGATAAGTACCACGTTTGCTTGTTTCCAGCATGTTTGAATCTCCCCAGATTCCAGCGACTTTTCAAATATAATGCATAGAGTCACCAATCTAGGACTAATGCATTTCTTAAATATGCAAAGGGATATGCCATCAGGATCTAAAGCTTTACGGGCATCTAAATTTCATCAAGGCTCTGCATACTTCTGTACCTGAAAAGATGATGCTCCCTAATGCTGGCCCATGATATCTTATGTCTGCAATCTGAGGGGGTCGGGTATTTTATTCTTTAAATACTAACTGAAATGCCTTGCTCAATTCTTCCCACATGTCTTCATCCGTCTCAGCAATGCTCCCATCCACACTCTTTAATTTTATAACCTGTTTACTTTTTCTAAGACAAAGCTGCAAAAAGGTCTGGGATTCTCTTTAGCCTTCTTGGTAATATATCTCTCTACCTCTCTTCTTTTACTTAGATAATCATTTCTTGCTCTTTTATAAGTTTCGAAGGCATTTATATTTTTTCTCCTATACCTATTCCAGCATTGCCTCTCCACTCCTTAGCTCTCTTACATTCATTATTGAACTATTTCTATCTGGCATGAATAACTCCTACAGATTTGTTGTTAGATATGATTCTCCAGTCAAAAACTGCAAAAAAATAACTAATTTTGTTGTAATCTCCTTTTGGATAGTTCTTCCTCGTCTCCTTCTCAGTTCCCCTACTTTCAGGCAGAACATCTTTGATGATATCCTCCATCAACAACACACAATAGTCACTTCTTCATTTGGTGGTTCATACTCAACTTTTACAATATCACACACATTATTTGTGAATACTACTTTGAGCAGTGATTTCTCAGTCCCACTCCTTTCCCTCGTTGGTTCCAGTACATACTGGTGTAAGAAATTTCCTTATACGAAATCTCGGAATCTTGCCCCAAAGGAATCCTCACCACTGTGTGGGTCAAGATTAGTCCAATCTGTCTCTCTATGATTGCAATCTTCTATACTCAACATCCTACACTTTTTCTCCCGTGTGATGTTAAACACTGAGTTTATGACTTCAATAGTACCTATACGAATTTTCTCATAAACCTTTGATTCCTTGGTGGGTTATATGCAATGGTTATTATAATGCTGTCTTGCTCAGCATTTATGTGAGCAACAAGAAATTCTTCAACCTGAAACTTTTCACTTATGATCAATGCTATCCCTTCACCAGTCCTCTCATATCTTTCAACACTTAATATTCTGGAGCCCTTAGAAAAACTGCGACACCGTTTATGTCCTCACTTAGCTTAGTCTATGTAACCGCTACAATATCTGGCTTACTGTTGTGAATCGTATCCTTTGATTCTACTGCCTTACCAGTTACCCCATCAGCATTTATGTATAGCAACCTTAATGAGGCTGCATTCCCTCCCCTGATCTCCTGGCATTATCTTCTTTATCACCTGTTTGGTTGGAAGAACTCTGAAACAATAATTTTTCTTTTCTTCATCATTTCTTCCCTAATTTAACCTTCCACCTTCTAGCAACAAGCTTTTAATCTTTTCCATCTCATCCTGTATTTTGTATGGTCTACTGAACACTATACTGAATTCTTAAAGGTCTTTTAAGTTTTTACCCTCATCAATAATTATTGTCATGTGTCCCCTCTCTCAAAGGTTACTTTCAGTATTATTACCTTTCCCTCCCTAGAGAATTTACCAATTCGGTGAATGCTAACAATATTCTCTGGACCACACACTACTCCAAGTTTTCTAATAAGGCCTTAAACCCTGGCTTTATTATGCTCAAGTCTCCCCAGCCATGTTGAATCCTGAGGTTTACTTATGCCTGAGATTTTCACTGACTTCTCATTATCAAGTGCCAGCTTGATCAGCAAATTTGCCCTTCCAATGACAACATCTTTCATAATCTGTTTTATTACTATTCCTTTGTAGACAACAGAATTTACATATTCAAGTGCCACTTCTTCACTGCCTCTTTTACTGCCACATTTTGTTTTACTGCATCTGCAAAAGATCTTGTCATACCCTCATGTTCTGTATTCAGCTAATGAAACTCTTTTCTAAAAAGTTCAATGTTTTCCTTTAATTGGACATTTCAAGCACCAATCTCGTCTCTCTTAGCAGAGAGTAGTGAACTAGCATTTAATTCATTTAGGCTGTCATGCAACAGTGTGTTGTTATTTTCTTGTTTAGAAATACTGATTTCTAGCTCATTCTTTTCCCCTTTCAGCTTTTTTTTCGTTTTTCTAATTCTTTTCTTTGTACCTCGTTACTTTCCTCTAAATATTTTATACTCTCTTATTTTTTGTAGCTTATATTCAAAACCTTCTTTCATTGCTCTATCCATTTTATTCATCCAGGTTTGATACGAGGGTCAAAAGATCCCTGAGTTTTTATTTCCTATTCATAAGAGCTTCTCCTCTTACAATCCTCGGGGGCCCTATACCACCCATCCCCCGAGCATTGGAAGGGGGGGCTAGAGACTGAGATGTTTAAACCTGGAGTTTGAGTCTCACAGAATACAAGAAAAGATTATTAATTGACCTCACACATATTTGCTTTGTCTTCTTATGAGTACAAATTTAATTATTTAGTTAATCTTTTCAGTGAATCCTTTTCCTGATAATGCACACCCTAACTTAATACTTGATTTTGGCAATAATTCTGCATGTATGAATGTTTGTATGTATGTAGGTATGTATGTATCGTTCTTATTATCATATCATCTTCCTCTCTCATAACATTTGTTACTGTAATAAATGTATGTGATTACCTAACTGTGATTACCTAATTGTGTTTACGGGAAAGAGCCCAAAGCTCGTATCTTCCCGTCTCCTGATCGGTTCCATTTTATACTTAGTGATACTTATCATACCTGTCCTTAAAACTATGGATTGAGATAGCATTAACTACCTCCTCGCTTAGCCAATTCCAATTATCAACTACTCTTACACTGAAAAAGTATTTTCTTACATCCTGCAAAAGAAGTTTTCTTACGAAGCTTCAAACTATGACCTCTAGTTCTAGAGCCAGCCATATCAAAATATCGATCCCTATCCACTCTATCATAACCATGTAGGAATTTAAAGACTGTCACCATATCCCCCCTCACTCTTCTAGCTTCGAGTGATGGTAAGTCTAATTCCCTCAGCCTCTCATCATAACTGAGATTGCTTATTTCTGGCACCAGTTTCGTGGCATGTCTTTGAACTTTTGTATGTATGTATGTATGTATGTATGTATGTATGTAGGTTGATAAGTAGGTAGGTATGTTGGTAGGTAGGCATATACTTAGTTAGGTAGATAGATCTTTGTATATATGCATGTATGTAGATAGATAGGGTATGTAAATATATAATGATTGTGCATATGTCTGTAAGCATATAAATATATGTGTGTTTCGCAAGGCTTTATAAGTAGGTACGTAAATGTGTAAATACATAAATAGATAAAGAAATATATTATACATGGACAGATAGATAGATAGATAGATAGATAGATAAGTAAACTTAATAAGTAGGTAGGTTAGTATGCAAATAGATAAAACTACAAATAGATTGACAGAGTATTTTTTTTATGAGTGCGACACCGGGACAGGCAAAAACTCCCCTAATCCATAAAGGCCCGGGCACAAGAAAACACCAACACGAAGGAAAAGAAAAAGGTTAAGGGCAAGGCAGAGATGAGATAATATCACACAAAGGAAAACGACAGACTGAAAAAACAGTCAAAGAACAGAGGACCCAGAGATATGGAGGACTAGGCCCTGAGATGACGATAAATCTGCTTTTTGAAGGATGATAGGTCATAAGAATTAGGAAAGACAGAAGGAGGAAGAGAGTTCCAGAGTCTGGAGGTAGATGGAAAGAAGCACTCGTCGCACCGACCAATCCATGAGCTACAAATCTCCACACAGTACCTGTGAGATGAGGCCGCTTGGCGAGTGTTACGCGGCCTTGGCAGTGGGGTAGGAATGCAACTCGCCAACTCATCAGAGCAGAGATAGAAAGAGTAGCGATAGAAAAGAGAAAGGGAAGATACCTTACGGCGAAGAGAGAGAGAATTCAGATTAGAAGAAAGAGAAGGATCATTAATGAGTCTGACTGCCTTAGATTCAACCCTATCAAGGAGATAAGTATAAGAAGAAGCACCCCAGACGTGTGATCAGTATTCTAAGCAGGGACGGATAAGGCCCTTATAAATTTTAAGTAATTGTAAAGAGGAAAAGTAATGACGGAAACGAAACAAAACCCCCAATTTTTTGGATGAAGATTAAGACATTTGGATTATGTGATTCCTCCAAGACAAGTTAAAGGCTATATGGATTCTAATATGTATATAGAATTAAGAGGATAAATTTCGTTAGTTTCGAAGACAATAGGGATATCAGTAGGAGAAGAAGATAAAGAGATAGCCAGAAACTATGTCTTGGAGGTATTGAATTTAAATAAATTTTGGGTGCCCCACTCAGATACCCTCTGCAAATCGAAGTTGAAAGTAGAAGAAAGAGTGAAACAAGACTGATTACAAGTAGCAGATGAACGTTGTGAAGAAGAGGCAGAGGAAAAGTGAATGGTAGAATCATCAGCAAAGGCATGAAGAAGAAAGGACGATGGGGATTGTAGAAGATCATTGATGAAGAGAAGGAACAGAGTAGGTGAAAGAACAGAGCCTGGGGAACACCACTGGTAACAGAGAAATGGCTAGATGTCGTACCATCAGCAACTACAGATATAAACCGGTCAGAAAGAAAACTGGAAATCAGAGAACAGAAAGAAGGGGTAAAGCCATAGGCAGGGAGTTTGGCCAACAGAGCCTTGTGCCAGACTCTATCAAAAGCTTTAGAGATATCAAAGGCTATGACAAAGGATTCCCCATAGTTCCTCAGAGAAGATGACCATACATGAGTAAGATAGGACAGGAGGTCACCAGAGGATCTTGCCTTGAGGAAGCCGTACTGGTGATCGGAGATAACTGAGGTAGATTCAAGGTGTTTCAGGAAGTGAGCATTGAGCAAAGTTTCAAAAACCTTAGCAATAGAGGAGGTTAAGGCTATAGGTCAGTAGTTTGAAGGAATAGAGTGGTCACCCTTCTTAGGAACAGGTTGAAGTACAGCATGCTTTCAAGATGAAGGATAGATACTGGTTGACAGAATGAGGTGAAAAAGACGGCAGAGCATGGGAGCCAGTTCATTTGCAAACTCGATAAGGAACCTTGCAGGGATACCATTGGGACCAGATGCCTTGTTCGTTTTTAGCGAGCGAAGAACCTTCTGAACTTTGCGTAAAGAAAGGATGAGGAAGGGCGTAGGGTTAGAGAGGTGTAAAGATTGACAAACAGGTGCACTGGAATTGTTTATAGAAGAGTTGGCAGAAAAATAAGAGCCAAAGAGAGTTGTTTTGTCAGTGGGAGAGCAAGCTACAGAACCATCAGAACGAATAAGAGGGGGAAATCTTGAGTTACAGAAGTTTTTGGAGAGGTTTTTGGCTAAGGACCAGAAGCATTTGTCAGTGGGAGAGGAGTTAAGGTCATCAACCTTCCTTCTTATAAAGGAAGCCTTAGAACTTCGAATCTGAATAGTACAGTGATTCCTAGCAACAATAAAAGCAGAGCGAGTTAAATCAGAAGGAGAGGCTTGGTAAGACCAGTGTACCCGATTCCTGGCCTGGATAGCCATGGAGCAGGCACAGTCAAACCAAGGTTTTGGGGGAGAGAAAGTTTTTGTAGAAGAGGAGATGTACATCTCAATTCCCGAGGTCATGATCTTGGCAACTTTTAGAGCTACCTGATCAGAGTTGCGGGACTGAAAGCAGTAGTCATCCCATGGGATTTCCAAGAGGAAGTTACACAAAGTTTCATGTTGGGTACGCTCAAAGTGCCAAAGGCGGCACTGAGTAGGAGGGATTGGTGGAGGGGGAGCGAAAATGGAAGAGATTGAGATCAGAGAGTGGTCAGATTTGCCAAAAGGGGAAAGCACAGAATAAGAGTAGTTTGACGGGTTAGAAGTAAGAAATATGTCAAGAGTGTTTGCTGCATAATCGTGACAATCAGGAACACGAGTAAGATGTTTGATAATTTGCTCCAGATCGTGAGTAATAGAGTAAGCAGGGGCCTCACTTCCTCCCACATCAGTGTGAGAAGAATTAAGCCACTCCCTGTGGTGTACACTGAAGTCTCCAATAGATCAATAAATAGTTCGATTGAAAAGCATAATGCTATCTCTGTATAAGGGAAGTGGCTGAGTCAAAGCCTAACCTGACTCTGCTGGAGAAAAATTCTAAGGCTTAAGATTCCAGATCTCTTCACTCCTCCCCATTTAGTCGACTTTTGCGACAAACAGGTGAACGGAGGTGATATTCATATCCCCCACCCCAAGAGAAGGAGAACAAAGAAAATAAAAATAATACTTTGCATAAAATAAGATGTATTTAGCCCTTATGTAATGTTCATAATTTAATGGGAGTGTTGCTTTGTCTGAGTGGTAGAGCGCGCAAATCAGGAAGTAACAAGCCAGATAGACACGAGTTCAATCACGCCATGGGGTATTACAAAGGGCATCCAGTCCTAATCCCCCAGCTCCAACATGTCTGTGTCCACTCCCATGCGAATGAGGACTAACTGTAACAAACGAAACGGTGTGCATTATTATTATTATTATTATTATTATTATTATTATTTTTATTATTATTATTATTATTATTATTATTATTATTATTATTATTATTATTATTATTATTATTATTATAGTTTGCTTCTAAGACAACAATACCTATTGAATAACACCATCATAATGTAAACTTAACTAAGATATTTTTTTTCTTTAGCCTGACTCCAAGCATTACATAATAGAGTTTTGATGTTATGTAAAATGCCGTTTTATCATTTACGTAACGCAATTTTGTTTCTTTTTATTTTATATTCACCTTTAGCAATTTCAGCCTTCAACCCGCTCCCCCTCGTTTTATCAAGGCATATGGAATTTTAACTGCAATAAGGCGGCGGCAAGATAATATGACCAAAGAGTAACCTGACCGTTGTGAACTATAGGATTACTTCGCTCTCTCTCTCTCTCTCTCTCTCTCTCTCTCTCTCTCTCTCTCTCTCTCTCTCTCTCTCTCTCTCTCTCTCTCTCTCTCTGCCCATTATCTCCATTTAAATTTTGAGAAAAAAGGAGAGAGAATTCTCATCTTTCATTTATTTTACTTTCCATTCTTTCTGAGATTTGTCTCTCTTTACTACCTCTATTCTAGCTTTATAATTTTTTTTCTTTTAAATATTTTTCTCCTCGTTTTGTTACTTATGCATTATTCACTATTATTCCTCTTTGCCCTATGCTTATTTTATTTCAACTGCTCGTAGGATCCTACCTTTACATGGTAACTCATTTTACCTACTGATTATGCAACTGTTAGGATCCATCAGACATCTTCTGCTGGTCTCTTTTTTAATAGCTCCCGGGATTTTGAATGAAATGGCTTTGCCAAATGAAACCCAACCCAGAGACTCGAACGCAACCTACCTTGCTCCCGTGACTGACGCCAGGTTACTGTTTGAACGTGTTAAGAACAAGTAGGAATACCAACTAAGTCTCTGTCATAAAAACTCAATGTTACCATAACGAAGGTAAGGGCTCTGAGCCCAAGAGATCAGTTTTTAAAGTTTTGCACTAATACGAACATTTCATTTCAAGATGAGAACAGGGCTTTTACTTTAAGATCAGTTACCTTTTTCTTCATTAGTGAATCTTTTGTCAGTGCATGTATTCCAAGATTCTGTAGGATTCTTGAATTCGTTCCCATGAGATCCTCTGAATCTCTCGTGTGTGTTTAAGCTTTTTAATTTTTGTGGAATCCTTGAATCCACTTGTCAATTTAAACTATAGCATTTTATTGGATATCAAGACACTTTTTTGTAGTCATTAAATGAGATAGCCTTAACCATGCGATTCTCTAGGAGTCTTGGACTCTCCTGTGTAGACTTTTTATTTTCTGTGCTTAAGCTACAAGATTATGTTGGACTCTTTTCTATAAAGTTTTTAAGAGTGTATCTGGATCTTTTGAGAGTCCTTAAATTGTAGGAATATGTAGAATATTTGGACTCTTTCTAATTTGGTCTATAAATAAGGTTCTCTGGATCTACTGTCAGTGCTTGAACTATAGACTCTTGTAAGAGTCTTTTACTCTAGTTAACACCTCAGTAGAGCTTGTTTCTATCTATTGTCATTGCTTGAAATATCAGATAATTATGGATTCTGATCACAATTAGGATTTTGGATTCTGTCATGTGAAGTCTGTATATGTACTTCTCTGGAGTCCAGTCTGTATTTTGTTCAGTCTCATAAGAGGGAAAGGATTATAATTTCTAAGAGTCTGCAAGTCTAGTCTGTGATTTTGATGTCAAAGTTTTTGTGTTACAGCCTTCAATTTTTGTGTTACATTCTATATACAATCCAACCAGTGATAGGGGTACCGAGCCAACTAACTCGGTGCCGATCCCAAAACCGGGATGTATGGAGAGAGTTGGTGTCAGCTAAAGTATCCAGCCATAAAATGTTTAGTTGAAATGAATCGTTATATTACTCTTAGATAATAGTGAGAATTCTACCCATCATGGGGCGTCAAGAAGGGCATCCATCTTTAATTCTCCACCCACCTTTGTGTCCACCCTCGAAAATGGGATTAATAATGACACAAAACGTAAAGCAATTACAAATATGGGAAAAGCGATCGATCAAGAAGAAGAACAACATTGGGATTTAGACGAGAGAGAAGAAAATGAAGAAGAAGAAGAAGAAGAGATAGAAAATAAAGAGGTGAAAGGGAAGAAGAAGAAGAAGAAGATGAAAAAGAAGGAGAGGGACGAGGTGGAGGAGAAGGTGAAGAAGAAGAAAATAATAATAATAATAAAAATAATAATAATCATCATCATAATAATAATAATAATAATAATAATAATAATAATAATAATAATAATAATAAGAAGAAGAAGAAGAAGAAGAAGAAGAAGAAGAAGAAGAAGAAGAAGAAGAAGAAGAAGAAGAAGAAGAAGAAGAAGAAGAAGAAGAAGGGCCTGTTAAGCACCTGTGTGATGATGAATTTAAAATTCTCTTCAGCTGAAAAAAAATTACCAAAGAAAAAGTAGCTCATATATATATATATATATATATATATATATATATATATATATATATATATATATATATATATATATATATGTTCCGGTTTTACGTCAAGGACTCCTTTATCAACCAAGGGCTAGGACGGTTGCCTTCTTGCGAAGGACTTGTTTTGGCAGATGTAATCCTTACGCTGAGTTCATGCCTTTGCTAACCTCAGACCGTGGCGGGGCGCGAACCCTCGACCTGACGCCTCAGAGTCGGAGACGCTAGCGGCTGAGCCACGGCGACTACTATATATATATATATATATATATATATATATATATATATATATATATATATATATATATATATATATATATATATATATATATATATATATATATATATATATATATATATATATATATATAAGCTATATTCGTTACGTTAATCATATATGTTAATCTAGTCTGGAAATCGACAGACATGCACTTTAGAGTACCGTAGACATATACATACATAATGATCTTAGATTATTACCGAAAAAGGATTTAACCGAAGTAATAAGAGTCGACATTTTTATTTCTTTTATTTATTAATTTATATATTCACTTAATTATTATTTTTCAATATATTTTATTTTTTATTTAGTAATGCTGATGTACGCATGACTGAGCGAGATTTACATAACGTTAACTCAATAGTTTAGCAGGATATGATCGCAACTCTTCTTCTTCTTCCTCTTGAAAACTATTTCTTACTTGTGGAATTAAAAATACTACACACACACACACACACACACACACACACACACACACACACACACACACACACACACACAACAAACTTATTAGAATTTTATAATGAGGTAAGCCAAATCTTACAGGAAAGAGAGGGCTGGGCAGATTGCATATTCCTAGACTTCCAGAAAGCGTTTGACACTGTTCCACATGGGAGACTTATTAGGAAGCTGCAATAAATGGCTAGAATAGGTGGAAATGTTTTGGAATGGATAAAAACTTACTTAGAAGGAAGGGAACAGAGGGTTAGAGTAAGACACTCAGTGTCTGAATGGAGAAGAGTTAGTAGTGGAGTTCCACAGGGTTCAGTTTTAGGGCCACTTTTGTTCCTTGTATATGTAAATGACCTACCAGAGTCTGTATATTCATTCATGAATATGTTTGCAGATGATGCAAAGATTGTGAAGAAAGTAAAAAACGAGAACAATGGTAGAGAACTTCAAGAGGATCTAAATAATCTGCATGAGTGGTCAGAAAAGTGGCTAATGAAATTCAATACTTCAAAATGTAAGGTAATGAGAATGGGTACAAGTGCAAGAAGGCCCAAGCTTGACTACTCGGTGGCTGGAGTACAACTTCAAGAGACAGAAAATGAGAGAGATCTAGGAGTAAACATACTGGCAGATTTGTCTCCAGAAATACATATAAATGGCATAGTAAGGGCAGCATATACATTCTTATCAAATGTAAGGGTAGCCTTCAGGCACATGGACAAGGAAATGTCAGAAATATTTATGTAACCTATGTGAGGCCAAAACTCGAATATGCAGCCCCCTTTTGGAATCCGGACTTGAAAAAGCACATAGCTAAGCTTGAAAAAGTTCAAAGACATGCGACGAAACTGGTGCCAGAAATACGCAATCTCAGTTATGATGAGAGGCTGAGGGAATTAGACTTACCATCACTCGAAGCTAGAAGAGTGAGGGGGATATGGCGACAGTCTTTAAATTCCTTCATGGTTATGATAGAGTGGATAGGGATCGATATTTTGATATGGCTGGCTCTAGAACTAGAGGTCATAGTTTGAAGCTTCGTCAGAAAACTTCTTCGCAGGATGTAAGGAAATGCTTTTTCAGTGTAAGAGTAGTTGATAATTGGAATTGGCTAAGTGAGGAGGTAGTTAATGCTATCTCAATCCATAGTTTTAAGGACAAGTATGATAAGTATCACTAAGTATAAAATGGAACCGATCAGGAGACGGGAAGATACGAGCTTTGGGCTCTTTCCCGTAAACACAATTAGGTAATCATAATTAGGTAATCACATGAAATTCAATACTTCAAAATGTAAGGTAATGAGAATGGGTACAGTTGCAAGAAGGCCCAAGCTTGACTACTCGGTGGCTGGAGTACAACTTGAAGAGACAGAAAATGAGAGAGATCTAGGAGTAAACATACTGGCAGATTTGTCTCCAGAAATACATATAAATGGCATAGTAAGGGTAGCATATGCATTCTTATCAAATGTAAGGGTAGCCTTCAGGCACATGGACAAGGAAATGTTCAGAAATATTTATGTAACCTATGTGAGGCCAAAACTCGAATATGCAGCCCCCTTTTGGAATCCGCACTTGAAAAAGCACATAGCTAAGCTTGAAAAAGTTCAAAGACATGCGACGAAACTGGTGCCAGAAATACGCAATCTCAGTTATGATGAGAGGCTGAGGGAAATAGACTTACCATCACTCGAAGCAAAAAGAGTGAGGGGGGATATGACGACAGTCTTTAAATTCCTTCATGGTTATGATAGAGTGGATAGGGATCGATATTTTGATATGGCTGGCTCTAGAACTAGAGGTCATAGTTTGAAGCTTCGTAAGAAAACTTCTTTGCAGGATGTAAGGAAATACTTTTTCAGTGTAAGAGTAGTTGATAATTGGAATTGGCTAAGCGAGGAGGTAGTTAATGCTATCTCAATCCATAGTTTTAAGGACAGGTATGATAAGTATCACTAAGTATAAAATGGAACCGATCAGGAGACGGGAAGATACGAGCTTTGGGCTCTTTCCTGTAAACACAATTAGGTAATCACAATTAGGTAATCACATGAAATTCAATACTTCAAAATGTAAGGTAATGAGAATGGGTACAAGTGCAAGAAGGCCCAAGCTTGACTACTCGGTGGCTGGAGTACAACTTCAAGAGACAGAAAATGAGAGAGATCTAGGAGTAAACATACTGGCAGATTTGTCTCCAGAAATACATATAAATGGCATAGTAAGGGCAGCATATGCATTCTTATCAAATGTAAGGGTAGCCTTCAGGCACATGGACAAGGAAATGTTCAGAAATATTTATGTAACCTATGTGAGGCCAAAACTCGAATATGCAGCCCCCCTCTTGGAATCCGCACTTGAAAAAGCACATAGCTAAGCTTGAAAAAGTTCAAAGACATGCCACGAAACTGGTGCCAGAAATACGCAATCTCAGTTATGATGAGAGGCTGAGGGAATTAGACTTACCATCACTCGAAGCTAAAAGAGTGAGGGGGGATATGACGACAGTCTTTAAATTCCTTCATGGTTATGATAGAGTGGATAGGGATCGATATTTATATATGGCTGGCTCTAGAACTAGAGGTCATAGTTTGAAGCTTCGTAAGAAAACTTCTTTGCAGGATGTAAGGAAATACTTTTTCAGTGTAAGAGTAGTTGATAATTGGAATTGGCTAAGCGAGGAGGTAGTTAATGCTATCTCAATCCATAGTTTTAAGGACAGGTATGATAAGTATCACTAAGTATAAAATGGAACCGATCAGGAGACGGGAAGATACGAGCTTTGGGCTCTTTCCCGTAAACACAATTAGGTAATCACAATTAGGTAATCACATGAAATTCAATACTTCAAAATGTAAGGTAATGAGAATGGGTACAAGTGCAAGAAGGCCCAAGCTTGACTACTCGGTGGCTGGAGTACAACTTCAAGAGACAGAAAATGAGAGAGATCTAGGAGTAAACATACTGGCAGATTTGTCTCCGGAAATACATATAAATGGCATAGTAAGGGCAGCATATGCATTCTTATCAAATGTAAGGGTAGCCTTCAGGCACATGGACAAGGAAATGTTCAGAAATATTTATGTAACCTATGTGAGGCCAAAACTCGAATATGCAGCCCCCTTTTGGAATCCGCACTTGAAAAAGCACATAGCTAAGCTTGAAAAAGTTCAAAGACATGCCACGAAACTGGTGCCAGAAATACGCAACCTCAGTTATGTTGAGAGGCTGAGGGAATTAGACTTACCATCACTCGAAGCTAAAAGAGTGAGGGGGGATATGGCGACAGTCTTTAAATTCCTTCATGGTTATGATAGAGTGGATAGGGATCGATATTTTGATATGGCTGGCTCTAGAACTAGAGGTCATAGTTTGAAGCTTCGTAAGAAAACTTCTTTGCAGGATGTAAGGAAATACTTTTTCAGTGTAAGAGTAGTTGATAATTGGAATTGGCTAAGCGAGGAGGTAGTTAATGCTCTCTCAATCCATAGTTTTAAGGACAAGTATGATAAGTATCACTAAGTATAAAATGGAACCGATCAGGAGACGGGAAGATACGAGCTTTGGGCTCTTTCCCGTAAACACAATTAGGTAATCACAATTAGGTAATCATACACACACACACACACACACACACACACACACACATCCCAAGCTTTTCCACAGCTTTATCAGAGGAAAACTGAAGGTAAAAGAACAGGTTTTAAGGCTAAAGAGAGCGGATGGAAGCATCACTGAGATGGATGAAGAGATCTGCAAAGAATTGAACAAGGAGTTTCAGTCAGTATTTACAGTAGAAAATACCCCACCCCCTCAGATTGCAGTGATAGAAGCTCAAGGGCCGTTATTAGAGAACATCAACCTTACAGCCACAGAGGTATGCAAAGCACTGATGGATTTAGATGTTCATAAAGCTACAGGTCCTGATGACGTATCCCCTCATGTGCTTAAAAAATGCGCAAACACAATATCAGTGGCACTAAGTATCATATTCAAGGAGTCACTGGAGTCGGGGAAGATTCCAAGATGCTGGAAACAAGCAAATGTGATACCTATCTTCAAAAAGGGAAGGAGGGATACGGCTCTGAACTATAGACCAGTTTCCTTGACCAGCATAGTTTGCAAAGTTATGGAGAAACTACTAAGGAAACATATCTCTCCTCACTTGGAATCCTTCAACTTTTTGTCAGTGAGGCAACATGGGTACAGAGAAGGTAGATCAACAGTAACAAACTTATTAGAATTTTATGATGAGGTAAGCCAAATCTTACAGGAAAGAGAGGGCTGGGCAGATTGCATATTCCTAGACTTCCAGAAAGCATTTGACACTGTTCCACATGGGAGACTTATTAGGAAGCTGCAATCAATGGCTAGAATAGGTGGAAATGTTTTGAAATGGATAAAAACTTACTTAGAAGGAAGGGAACAGAGGGTTAGAGTAAGACACTCAGTGTCTGAATGGAGAAGAGTTAGTAGTGGAGTTCCACAGGGTTCAGTTTTAGGGCCACTTTTGTTCCTTGTATATGTAAATGACCTACCAGAGTCTGTAAATTCATTCATGAATATGTTTGCAGATGATGCAAAGATTGTGAAGAAAGTAAAAAACGAGAACAATGGTAGAGAACTTCAGGAGGATCTAAATAATCTGCATGAGTGGTCAGAAAAGTGGCTAATGAAATTCAATACTTCAAAATGTAAGGTAATGAGAATGGGTACAAGTGCAAGAAGGCCCAAGCTTGACTACTCGGTGGCTGGAGTACAACTTCAAGAGACAGAAAATGAGAGAGGTTTAGGAGTAAACATACTGGCAGATTTGTCTCCAGAAATACATATTAATGGCATAGTAAGGGCAGCATATGCATTCTTATCAAATGTAAGGGTAGCCTTCAGGCACATGGACAAGGAAATGTTCAGAAATATTTATGTAACCTATGTGAGGCCAAAACTCGAATATGCAGCCCCCTTTTGGAATCCGCACTTGAAAAAGCACATAGCTAAGCTTGAAAAAGTTCAAAGACATGCCACGAAACTGGTGCCAGAAATACGCAATCTCAGTTATGATGAGAGGCTGAGGGAATTAGACTTACCATCACTCGAAGCTAGAAGAGTGAGGGGGGATATGGTGACAGTCTTTAAATTCCTTCATGGTTATGATAGAGTGGATAGGGATCGATATTTTGATATGGCTGGCTCTAGAACTAGAGGTCATAGTTTGAAGCTTCGTAAGAAAACTTCTTTGCAGGATGTAAGGAAATACTTTTTCAGTGTAAGAGTAGTTGATAATTGGAATTGGCTAAGCGAGGAGGTAGTTAATGCTATCTCAATCCATAGTTTTAAGGACAGGTATGATAAGTATCACTAAGTATAAAATGGAACCGATCAGGAGATGGGAAGATACGAGCTTTGGGCTCTTTCCCGTAAACACAATTAGGTAATCACAATTAGGTAATCAAGCCGTCCAGTTCTGCCTTGAAGGAAATTTAGAAGAGTTGCCAGAGGTGAAGCCATCACATCACATTACCTAATTTTTTGTGTAAACTGGGGAAAGCTCTTAAGCCGTTTACCTGATCCTGTGGTTCCATATATTGTTAAAATCAGTATCCTTCCCATTTATTTTAACTTGTTAGTCAGTTTGATACACGAAATTATTGAATAAGTAAAAAAAAAAAAATATCCACCTGTCAACAGTACTGAGTTAAGTTGCCAAGTAGTACAGCTGTCTTATTTTCTTCATTTTTTTTTTTTTTTGCTTTTCTTTTAGCTTTCTCTTTTACTATTTTGTTTTTATTTTGTATATATATTGAGTTAAATGTAAAGTCTAATCTTGTGATAACATACCTTGGTTAGCAAGTGAGTTTATCAGTTAGGAAGAATATATAGCAGAAACAGGTGGGTGCCACCTCAGACACAGGTTCGAATTTTTCCTTCAGGTTTGACTTTTGTTTTGTTGCATTTTTTGTTTTCTTTTTCTTTTTATCCTTAAATTACCATGGTCAAGTTTTTAAGTTAAGATGTGTGTTACCAAGAAAAGAGATAAATTGAGTCACTAAATAGCACTTATATGGAGATATAAAAATTCGGTGTGAAGCTTAATTAAAAGTTTTTTTTTTTTTTGTGAGAGGGACAACATAAAAATGACACCATCTCTGTCCCAAACCTCTCCCATCCATGGGTCGGTAGGAGGGGTAGCCATCAGGAGACTCAAACAGAAAATCAAGAATTTAGAGGAAATGGTTATAAGCCTTGATGATAAAATTCAGAATATGGATGGAGAAATGAAAGAGAATGAAACACTCAGAGAGCAAATAAGATCTTTGGAGGAAGCAAATAAAGCACAAGGGCAGGAGAGAAAGGAACTAGAAAAAAGAATAAAGAAGCTGGAAGGGGAAAGGAGTCAACTAGAATCTAGACTTTCTAAACAAGAAGATAAAAACAAACAGCTGAATGACAACCTAAAGGAATTAGATGTTAGTTCACTCCTCTCTTCTGAGAGAGACGAGATTGCTGCTTGGAATGTCCAGATTAAGGAAAACATTGAACAGTTCAGAAAAGAGTTCCAGGAGCTGAATATGGAAAATGATGCCATGAAAACTTCCTTTGCTGATGCACTAAAGGGGAATGTGGCAGTAAAAGAGGCTGTAAAGGTGGTGGCACTGGAAAACATACAAACAGTTGACTATAAAGAGACAGTAATCGAAAAAATGAAAGACGTTGTGATGGAAAGGGCAAACCCACTCATCAGACAGGCACTTGATAAGGAGAAGACAGTGGTAATCTCAGGCATAAGCGAGTCCCAGGAGCCAACATGGCAGGGGAGACTTGAAGAAAATAAAGCTAGGGCTGTAGACCTGATAAGAAAGCTTGGAGTAGTATGTGGTCCTGAGGATATTGTAAACATACACCAACTAGGTAAATATTCGAGGGAAGGAAAGCCGAGACCAACAAAAGTAACCTTTGAGAGAGGGGAAACATGTAGGGAAATATTGTTGAGAAAAAAAAGTCTAAAAGACCTTCAAGAATTCAAAGAAGTGTTCATTAGACAATACAGAACACAGGAAGAAATGGGAAAGATAAAAAACTTGTTGCAAGAGGCAAGAAGGTTAAATGATGAAACAAATAAAGAAGAGAAGAAAAATTTTCATTACAGAGTTCTTCCAGTAGTCGCCGTGGCTCAGTCGGTAGCGTCTCCGACTCTGAGGCATCAGGTCGAGGGTTCGCGCCCCGCCATGGTCTGAGGTTAGCAAAGGCATGCACTCAGCATAAGGATTACATCTGCCAAAACAAGTCCTTCGCAAGAAGGCAACCGTCCTAGCCCTTGGTTGATAAGGGACTCCGTGACGGGGGGAAAAAAAAAAAAAAAAAAAAAAAAAAAAAAAAACAGAGTTCTTCCAGACAAAGGGGAGATAAAGAAGATAATGACAGAAGATCAGGGGATGGGGCCTCATTAAGATTGTTATACACAAATGCTGATGGATTAGCTGGTAAGGCAGTAGAATTAAAAGATAGGATTCACAACAGTAAGGCAGATATAGTAGCAATTACAGAGACTAAGTTGAGTGAGGACATAAACAGTGTCACAGTTTTTCCTAAGGGTTTCAGAATACTAAGGGTTGAAAGATCTGAGAGGACTGGTGGAGGGATAGCACTGCTCATAAGTGAAAGGATTCAAGTCGAAGAAATAAACTTGGCTATAGAAAGTGAGTTCAAGAAATTTCTTGTTGCTCGCATAAATACTGGGTCAGAGAGCATTATAATAACTGTTGTATACAACCCACCAAGGAACCAATATAGGCTTGAAGTTTATGAGGAAAGTCATATAGGTACTATTGAAGTCATAAACTCAGTTGTTGACATGGCACAGGAAAAAAAATGTAGGATTTTGATTATGGGAGACTTTAATCATAAAGAGATAGATTGGATAAATCTTGACCCACACAGTGGTGAGGACTCATTCGGGGCAAGATTCCTAGATTGCATACAAGGGAATTTCCTACACCAACATGTAATGGAACCAACAAGGGCCAGGGGTGGGGATGAGCCATCACTACTTGATCTAGTGTTCACAGATAATGTGTTGGATATTGAAAAAATTGAGTATGAACCACCAATTGGAAAGAGTGACCACTGTGTGTTGTTGATGGAGTATATCATTGAAGATATTCTTCCTGAGAGTAGAGGCACTGAGGACATGAGGAGGAACTATCCGAAAGGAGATTACATCAAAATGAATGAGCTTTTTGCAGTTATTGACTGGAGAACCTTATTTTACAACAAATCTGTACAAGAAATGTATGACATCTTTTGTGAGAAATATGGGAAGATAGTAGATTGCTGCATACCTGTCACCAAAGTAGGTGTAATTCATGCCAGAGAGAAATGGTTCGATAGTGGGTGTAAAAGAGCTAAGGAGTGGAGAGACAAATGCTGGAAAAGGTATAGGAGGAGAAAAAACATAAATGCCTGGCAAACCTACAAAAGAGCAAGAAATGACTACGTAAGTAAATGGAGAGAGGCAGAGAGAGACTATGAGAGGGACATCACCAGGAAGGCTAAAGAAAATCCCAAACTTTTCCACAGCTTTATCAGAGGAAAACTGAAGGTAAAAGATCAGGTTTTAAGGCTAAAGAGAGCGGATGGAAGCATCACTGAGATGGATGAATAGATCTGCAAAGAATTGAACAAGGAGTTTCAGTCAGTATTTACAGTAGAAAATACCCCACCCCCTCAGATTGCAGTGATAGAAGCTCAAGGGCCGGCATTAGAGAACATCAACCTTACAGCCACAGAGGTATGCAAAGCGCTGATGGATTTAGATGTTCATAAAGCTACAGGTCCTGATGACATATCCCCTCATGTACTTAAAAAATGCGCAAACACAATATCAGTGGCACTAAGTATCATATTTAAGGAGTCACTGGAGTCGGGGGAGATTCCAAGATGCTGGAAACAAGCAAATGTGATACCTATCTTCAAAAAGGGAAGGAGGGATACGGCTCTGAACTATAGACCAGTTTCCTTGACCAGCATAGTTTGCAAAGTTATGGAGAAACTACTAAGGAAACATATCTCTCTTCACTTGGAATCCTTCAACTTTTTGTCAGTGAGGCAACATGGCTTCAGAGAAGGTAGATCAACAGTTACAAACTTATTAGAATTTTATGATGAGGTAAGCCAAATCTTACAGGAAAGAGAGGGCTGGGCAGATTGCATATTCCTAGACTTCCAGAAAGCGTTTGACACTGTTCCACATGGGAGACTTATTAGGAAGCTGCAATCAATGGCTAGAATAGGTGGAAATGTTTTGGAATGAATAAAAACTTACTTACAAGGAAGGGAACAGAGGGTTAGAGTAAGACACTCAGTGTCTGAATGGACAAGAGTTAGTAGTGGAGTTCCACAGGGTTAAGTTTTAGGGCCACTTTTGTTCCTTGTATATGTAAATGACCTACCAGAGTCTGTAAATTCATTCATGAATATGTTTGCAGATGATGCAAAGATTGTGAAGAAAGTAAAAAACGAGAACAATGGTAGAGAACTTCAGGAAGATCTAAATAGTCTGCATGAGTGGTCAGAAAAGTGGCTAATGAAATTCAATACTTCAAAATGTAAGGTAATGAGAATGGGTACAAGTGCAAGAAGGCCCAAGCTTGACTACTCTGTGGCTGGAGTACAACTTCAAGAGACAGAAAATGAGAGAGATCTAGGAGTAAACATACTGGCAGATTTGTCTCCAGAAATACATATAAATGGCATAGTAAGGGCAGCATATGCATTCTTATCAAATGTAAGGGTAGCCTTCAGGCACATGGACAAGGAAATGTTCAGAAATATTTATGTAACCTATGTGAGGCCAAAACTCGAATATGCAGCCCCCTTTTGGAATCCGCACTTGAAAAAGCACATAGCTAAGCTTGAAAAAGTTCAAAGACATGCGACGAAACTGGTGCCAGAAATACGCAACCTCAGTTATGATGAGAGGCTGAGGGAATTAGACTTACCATCACTCGAAGCAAGAAGAGTGAGGGGGGATATGGTGACAGTCTTTAAATTCCTTCATGGTTATGATAGAGTGGATAGGGATCGATATTTTGATATGGCTGGCTCTAGAACTAGAGGTCATAGTTTGAAGCTTCGTAAGAAAAGTTCTTTGCAGGATGTAAGGAAATACTTTTTCAGTGTAAGAGTAGTTGATAATTGGAATTGGCTAAGCGAGGAGGTAGTTAATGCTATCTCAATCCATAGTTTTAAGGACAGGTATGATAAGTATCACTAAGTCTAAAATGGAACCGATCAGGAGACGGGAAGATACGAGCTTTGGGCTCTTTCCCGTAAGCACAATTAGGTAATCACAATTACGTAATCACACACGCACGCTCAAAAACACACACATTTTTGAGAAAAAAAAGTCTAAAAGACCTTCAAGAATTCAAAGAAGTGTTCATTAGACGATACAGAACACAGGAAGAGATGGGAAAGATCAAAAACTTGTTGCAAGAGGCAAGAAGGTTAAATGATGAAAGAAATGAAGAAGACAAGAAAAATTTTCATTACAGAGTTCTTCCTAACAAAGGGGAGATAAAGAAGATAATGACAGAAGATCAGGGGATGGGGCCTCATTAAGATTGTTATACACAAATGCTGATGGATTAGCTGGTAAGGCAGTAGAATTAAAAGATAGGATTCACAACAGTAAGGCAGATATAGTAGCAATTACAGAGACTAAGTTGAGTGAGGACATAAACAGTGTCACAGTTTTTCCTAAGGGCTTCAGAATACTAAGGGTTGAAAGATCTGAGAGGACTGGTGGAGGGATAGCACTGCTCATAAGTGAAAGGATTCATGTCGAAGAAATAAACTTGGCTATAGAAAGTGAGTTCAAGAAATTTCTTGTTGCTCGCATAAATACTGGGTCAGAGAGCATTATAATAACTGTTGTATACAACCCACCAAGGAACCAAAATAGGCTTGAAGTTTATGAGGAAAGTCATTAGGGACTATTGAAGTCATAAACTCAGTTGTTAACATGGCACGGGGAAAAAAATGTAGGATTTTGATTATGGGAGACTTTAATCATAAATAGATAGATTGGATAAATCTTTACCCGCACAGTGGTGAGGACTCATTCGGGGCAAGATTCCTAGATTGCGCACAAGGGAATTTCCTACACCAACATGTAATGGAACCAACAAGGGCCAGGGGTGGGGATGAGCCATCACTACTTGATCTAGTGTTCACAGATAATGTGTTGGATATTGAAAAAATTGAGTATGAACCACCAATTGGAAAGAGTGACCACTGTGTGTTGTTGATGGAGTATATCATTGAAGATATTCTTCCTGAGAGTAGAGGCACTGAGTACATGAGGAGGAACTATCCGAAAGAAGATTACATCAAAATGAATGAGCTTTTTGCAGTTATTGACTGGAGAACCTTATTTTACAACAAATCTGTACAAGAAATGTATGACATCTTTTGTGAGAAATATGGGAAGATAGTAGATTGCTGCATGCCTGTCACCAAAGTAGGTGTACTTCATGCCAGAGAGAAATAGTTCGATAATGGGTGTAAAAGAGCTAAGGAGTGGAGAGACAAATGCTGGAAAAGGTATAGGAGAAGAAAAAACATAAATGCCTGGCAAACCTACAAAAGAGCAAGAAATGACTACGTAAGTAAAAGGAGAGAGGCAGAGAGAGACTATGAGAGGGACATCACCAGGAAGGCTAAAGAAAATCCCAAACTTTTCCACAGCTTTATCAGAGGAAAACTGAAGGTGAAAGAACAGGTTTTAAGGCTAAAGAGAGCGGATGGAAGCATCACTGAGACGGATGAAGAGATCTGCAAAGAATTGAACAAGGAGTTTCAGTCAGTATTTACAGTAGAAAATACCCCACCCCCTCAGATTGCAGTGATAGAAGCTCAAGGGCCGGTATTAGAGAACATCAACCTTACAGCCACAGAGGTATGCAAAGCGCTGATGGATTTAGATGTTCATAAAGCTACAGGTCCTGATGACATATCCCCTCATGTACTTAAAAAATGCGCAAACACAATATCAGTGGCACTAAGTATCATATTTAAGGAGTCACTGGAGTCGGGGGAGATTCCAAGATGCTGGAAACAAGCAAATGTGATACCTATCTTCAAAAAGGGAAGGAGGGATACGGCTCTGAACAATAGACCAGTTTCCTTGACCAGCATAGTTTGCAAAGTTATGGAGAAACTACTAAGGAAACATATCTCTCTTCACTTGGAATCCTTCAACTTTTTGTCAGTGAGGCAACATGGCTTCAGAGAAGGTAGATCAACAGTTACAAACTTATTAGAATTTTATGATGAGGTAAGCCAAATCTTACAGGAAAGAGAGGGCTGGGCAGATTGCATATTCCTAGACTTCCAGAAAGCGTTTGACACTGTTCCACATGGGAGACTTATTAGGAAGCTGCAATCAATGGCTAGAATAGGTGGAAATGTTTTGGAATGGATAAAAACTTACTTAGAAGGAAGGGAACAGAGGGTTAGAATAAGACACTCAGTGTCTGAATGGAGAAGAGTTAGTAGTGGAGTTCCACAGGGTTCAGTTTTAGGGCCACTTTTGTTCCTTGTATATGTAAATGACCTACCAGAGTCTGTAAATTCATTCATGAATATGTTTGCAGATGATGCAAAGATTGTGAAGAAAGTAAAAAACGAGAACAATGGTAGAGAACTTCAGGAGGATCTAAATAATCTGCATGAGTGGTCAGAAAAGTGGCTAATGAAATTCAATACTTCAAAATGTAAGGTAATGAGAATGGGTACAAGTGCAAGAAGGCCCAAGCTTGACTACTCTGTGGCTGGAGTACAACTTCAAGAGACAGAAAATGAGAGAGATCTAGGAGTAAACATACTGGCAGATTTGTCTCCGGAAATACATATAAATGGCATAGTAAGGGCAGCATATGCATTCTTATCAAATATAAGGGTAGCCTTCAGGCACATGGACAAGGAAATGTTCAGAAATATTTATGTAACCTGTGTGAGGCCAAAACACGAATATGCAGCCCCCTTTTGGAATCCGCACTTGAAAAAGCACATAGCTAAGCTTGGAAAAGTTCAAAGACATGCCACGAAACTGGTGCCAGAAATACGCAATCTCAGTTATGATGAGAAGCTGAGGGCATTAGACTTACCATCACTCGAAGCTAGAAGAGTGAGGGGGGATATGGTGACAGTCTTTAAATTCCTTCATGGTTATGATAGAGTGGATAGGGATCGATATTTCGATATGGCTGGCTCTAGAACTAGAGGTCATAGTTTGAAGCTTCGTAAGAAAAGTTCTTTGCAGGATGTAAGGAAATACTTTTTCAGTGTAAGAGTAGTTGATAACTGGAATTCGCTAAGCGAGGAGGTAGTTAATGCTATCTCAATCTATAGTTTTAAGGACAGGTATGATAAGTATCACTAAGTATAAAATGGAACCGATCAGGAGACGGGAAGATACGAGCTTTGGGCTCTTTCCCGTAAACACAAATAGGTAATCACAATTAGGTCATCACACACACACACACTCACACAAGGCTAAATGATGAAAGAAATGAAGAAGAGAAGGAAACTTTTCATTACAGAGTTCTTCCAGACAAAGGGGAGATAAAGAAGATAATGATAGAAGATCAGGGGATGGGGCCTCATTAAGATTGTTATACACAAATGCTGATGGATTAGCTGGTAAGGCAGTAGAATTAAAAGATAGGATTCACAACAGTAAGGCAGATATAGTTGCAATTACAGAGACTAAGTTGAGTGAGGACATAAACAGTGTCACAGTTTTTCCTAAGGGCTTCAGAATACTAAGGGTTGAAAGATCTGAGAGGACTGGTGGAGGGATAGCACTGCTCATAAGTGAAAGGATTCAAGTCGAAGAAATAAACTTGGCTATAGAAAGTGAGTTCAAGGAATTTCTTGTTGCTCGCATAAATACTGGGTCAGAGAGCATTATAATAACTGTTGTATACAACCCACCAAGGAACCAAAATAGGCTTGAAGTTTATGAGGGAAGTCATATAGGTACTATTGAAGTCATAAACTCAGTTGTTAACATGGCACGGGAAAAAAAATGTAGGATTTTGATTATGGGAGACTTTAATCATAAAGAGATAGATTGGATAAATCTTGACCCACACAGTGGTGAGGACTCATTCGGGGCAAGATTCCTAGATTGCGCACAAGGGAATTTCCTACACCAACATGTAATGGAACCAACAAGGGCCAGAGGTGGGGATGAGCCATCACTACTTGATCTAGTGTTCACAGATAATGTGTTGGATATTGAAAAAATTGAGTATGAACCACCAATTGGAAAGAGTGACCACTGTGTGTTGTTGACGGAGTATATCATTGAAGATATTCTTCCTGAGAGTAGAGGCACTGAGGACATGAGGAGGAACTATCCGAAAGGAGATTACATCAAAATGAATGAGCTTTTTGCAGTTATTGACTGGAGAACCTTATTTTACAACAAATCTGTACAAGAAATGTATGACATCTTTTGTGAGATATATGGGAAGATAGTAGATTGCTGCATACCTGTCACCAAAGTAGGTGTAATTCATGCCAGAGAGAAAAGGTTCGATAATGGGTGTAAAAGAGCTGATTAGTGGAGAGACAAATACTGGAAAAGGTATAGGAGGAGAAAAAACATAAATGCCTGGCAAACCTACAAAAGAGCAAGAAATGACTACCTAAGAGAGAGACTATGAGAGGGACATCACCAGGAAGGCTAAAGAAAATCCCAAGCTTTTCCACAGCTTTATCAGAGGAAAACTGAAGGTGAAAGAACAGGTTTTAAGGCTAAAGAGAGCGGATGGAAGCATCACTGAGACGGATGAAGAGATCTGCAAAGAATTGAACAAGGAGTTTCAGTCAGTATTTACAGTAGAAAATACCCCACCCCCTCAGATTGCAGTGATAGAAGCTCAAGGGCCGGTATTAGAGAACATCAACCTTACAGCCACAGAGGTATGCAAAGCGCTGATGGATTTGGATGTTCATAAAGCTACAGGTTCTGATGACATATCCCCTCATGTGCTTAAAAAATGTGCAAACACAATATCAGTGGCACTAAGGATCATATTTAAGGAGTCACTGGAGTCGGGGGAGATTCCAAGATGCTGGAAACAAGCAAATGTGATACCTATCTTCAAAAAGGGAAGGAGGGATACGGCTCTGAACTATAGACCAGTTTCCTTGACCAGCATAGTTTGCAAAGTTATGGAGAAACTACTAAGGAAACATATCTCTCTTCACTTGGAATCCTTCAACTTTTTGTCAGTGAGGCAACATGGCTTCAGAGAAGGTAGATCAACAGTAACAAACTTATTAGAATTTTATGATGAGGTAAGCCAAATCTTACAGGAAAGAGAGGGCTGGGCAGATTGCATATTCCTAGACTTCCAGAAAGCATTTGACACTGTTCCACATGGGAGACTTATTAGGAAGCTGCAATCAATGGCTAGAATAGGTGGAAATGTTTTGGAATGGATAAAAACTTACTTAGAAGGAAGGGAACAGAGGGTTCGAGTAAGACACTCAGTGTCTGAATGGAGAAGAGTTAGTAGTGGAGTTCCACAGGGTTCAGTTTTAGGGCCACTTTTGTTCCTTGTATATGTAAATGACCTACCAGAGTCTGTAAATTCATTCATGAATATGTTTGCAGATGATGCAAAGATTGTGAAGAAAGTAAAAAACGAGAACAATGGTAGAGAACTTCAGGAGGATCTAAATAATCTGCATGAGTGGTCAGAAAAGTGGCTAATGAAATTCAATACTTCAAAATGTAAGGTAATGAGAATGGGTACAAGTGCAAGAAGGCCCACGTTTGACTACTTGGTGGCTGGACTACAACTTCAAGAGGCAGAAAATGAGAGAGATCTAGGAGTAAACATACTGGCAGATTTGTCTCCAGAAATACATATAAATGGCATAGTAAGGGCAGCATATGCATTCTTATCAAATGTAAGGGTAGCCTTCAGGCACATGGACAAGGAAATGTTCAGAAATATTTATGTAACCTATGTGATGCCAAAACTCGAATATGCAGCCCCCTTTTGGAATCTGCACTTGAAAAAGCACATAGCTAAGCTTGAAAAAGTTCAAAGACATGCCACGAAACTGGTGCCAGAAATACGCAATCTCAGTTATGATGAGAGGCTGAGGGAATTAGACTTACCATCACTCGAAGCTAGAAGAGTGAAGGGGGGATATGGTGACAGTCTTTAAATTTCTTCATGATTATGATAGAGTGGATAGGGATCGATATTTTGATATGGCCAGCTCTAGAACTAGAGATCATAGTTTGAAGCTTCATAAGAAAACTTCTTTGCAGGATGTAAGAAAATACTTTTTCAGTGTAAGAGTAGTTGATAATTGGAATTTGCTAAGCGAGGAGGTAGTTAATGCTATCTCAATCCATAGTTTTAAGGACAAGTATGATAAGTATCACTAAGTATAAAATGGAACCGATCAGGAGACGGGAAGATACGAGCTTTGGGCTCTTTCCCGTAAACACAATTAGGTAATCACAATTAGGTAATCACACTTTTTGTCAGTGAGGTAACATTGCTTCAGAGAAGGTAGATCAACAGTAACAAACTTATTAGAATTTTATGATGATTTAAGTCGAATCTTACAGGAAAGAGAGGGCTGGGCAGATTGCATATTCCTAGACTTCCAGAAAGCGTTTGACACTGTTTCACATGGGAGACTTATTAGGAAGGTGCAAGCAATGGCTAGAATAGGTGGAAATGTCTTGGAAAGAATAAAAACTTACTTAGAAGTAAAGGAACAGAGGGTTAGAGTAAGACACTCAGTGTCTGAATGGAGAAGAGTTAGTAGTGGAGTTCCACAGGGTTCAGTTTTAGGGCCACTTTTGTTCCTTGTATATGTAAATGACCTACCAGAATGTGTAAATTCATTCATGAATATGTTTGCAGATGATGCAAAGATTGTGAATAAAGTAGAAAAGAGAACAATGGTAGAGAACTTCAGGAAGATCTAAATAGTCTGCATGAGTGGTCAGCAAAGTGGCTAATGAAATTCAATACTTCAGAATGTAAGGTAATGAGAATGGGTACAAGTGCAAGAAGGCCCAAGCTTGACTACTCGGTGGCTGGTGTACAACTTCAAGAAACTGAAAATGAAAGAGATCTAGGAGTAAACATACTGGCAGATTTGTCTCCAGAAATACATATAAATGGCATAGTAAGGGCAGCATATGCATTCTTATCAAATGTAAGGGTAGCCTTCAGGCACATGGACAAGGAAATGTTCAGAAATATTTATGTAACCTTTGTGAGGCCAAAACTCGAATATGCAGCCCCCTTTTGGAATCCGCACTTGAGAAAGCACATAGCTAAGCTTGAAAATGATCAAAGACATGCCACAAAACTGGTGTCAGAAATATGCAATCTCAGTTATGATGAGAGGCTGAGGGAATTAGACTTACTATCACTCAAAGCTAGAAGATTGAGGGGGGATATGGTGACAGTCTTTAAATTCCTTCATGGTTATGATAGAGTGGATAGGGATCGATATTATGATATGGCCGGCTCTAGAACTAGAGGTCATAGTTTGAAGCTTCGTAAGAAAACTTCTTTGCAGGATGTAAGGAAATACTTTTTCAGTGTAAGAGTAGTTGATAATTGAAATTCGCTAAGCAAGGAGGCAGTTAATGCTATCTCAATCCATAGTTTTAAGGACAGGTATGATAAGTATCACTAATTACAAAATGGAATCGATCAGGAAACAGGAAGAAACGAGCTTTGGGCTCTTTCCCGTAAGCACAATTAGGTAAATACAATTAGGTAATTACACATGGGAGACTTATTAGGAAGCTGCAAGCAATGGCTAGAATAGGTGGAAATGACTTGGAATGGATAAAAACTTACTTAGAAGGAAGGGAACAGAGGGTTAGAGTAAGACACTCAGTGTCTGAATGGAGAAGAGTTAGTAGTGGAGTTCCACAGGGTTCAGTTTTAGGGCCACTTTTATTCCTTGTATATGTAATTGACCTACCAGAGCCTGTAAATTTATTCATGAATATGTTTGCAGATGATGCAAAGATTGTGAAGAAAGTAAAAAACTAGAACAATGGTAGAGAACTTCAGGAAGATCTAAACAGTCTGCATGAGTGGTCAGAAAAGTGGCTAATGAAATTCAATACTTCAAAATGTAAGGTAATGAGAATGGTTACAAGTGCAAGAAGGCCCAAGCTTTACTACTCGGTGGCTGGAGCACAACTTCAAGAGACAGAAAAGGAGATAGATTTAGGAGTAAACATACTGGCAGATTTGTCTCCAGAAATACACATAAATTGCATAGTAAGGGCAGCATGTGCATTCTTATCAAATGTAAGGGTAGCCATCAGGCACATGGACAAGGAAATGTTCAGAAAAATTTATGTAATCTATGTGAGGCCAAAACTCGAATATGCAGCCCCCTTTTGGAATCCGCACTTGAGAAAGCACATAGCTAAGCTTGAAAAAAGTTCAAAGACATGCCACGAAACTGGTGCCAGAAATATGCAAGCTCAGTTATGATGAGAGGCTGAGGGAATTAGACTTACCATCACTCGAAGCTAGAAGATTGAAGGGGGATATGGTAACAGTCTTTAAATTCCTTCATGGTTATGACAGAGTGGATAGGGATCGATATTTTGATATGGCCGGCTCTAGAACTAGAGGTCATAGTTTGAAGCTTCGTAAGAAAACTTCTTTGCAGGATGTAAGGAAATACTTTTTCAGTGTAAGAGTAGTTGATAATTGGAGTTCGCTAAGCGAGGAGGTAGTTAATGCTATCTCAGTCCATAGTTTTAAGGACATGTATGATAAGTATCACTAAGTACAAAATGGAACCGATCAGGAGACGGGAAGATGCGAACTTTGGGCTCTTTACCGTAAACACAATTAGATAATCACAATTAGGTAATAACACACACACACACACACACACACACAAACGACAGGTTTTAAGGCTTAAGAAAGGGGATAGAAGAATCACTGAGACGGATGAAGAGATATGCATAGAGTTGAACAAGGAGTTTCAGTCAGTATTTACACTACAAAATACCCCACCCCCTCAGATTGCAGAGATAGAAGCTCAAGGGCCGGTATTAGAGAACATCAACCTTACAGCCACAGAGGTATGCAAAGTGCTGATGGAGTTACATGTTCATAAAGCTACAGGTCCTGATGACATATCCCCTCATGTACTTAAAAAATGTGCAAACTCAATATCAGTGGCACTAAGTATCATATTTAAAAAGTCACTGGAGTCAGGGGAGATTCCAAGATGCTGGAAACAAGCAAACGTGATACCTATCTTCAAAAAGGGAAGGAGGGATACGGCTCTGAACTGTAGACCAGTTTCCTTGACCAGCATAGTTTGCAAAGTTATGGAGAAACTACTAAGGAAACATACCTCTCTTCGCTTGGAATCCTTCAACTTTTTGTCAGTGAGGCAACATGGCTTCAGAGAAGGTAGATCAACAGTAACAAACTTATTAGAATTTCATGATGAGGTAAGCCGAATCTTAGAGGAAAGAGAGGGCTGGGCAGATTGCATATTCCTAGACTTCCAGAAAGTGTTTGACACTGTTCCACATGGGTATTAGGAAGCTGCAAGCAATGGTAGAATAGGTGGAAATGTCTTGAAATGGATAAAAACTTACTTAGAAGGAAGGAAACAGAGGGTTAGAGTAAGACACTCAGTGTCTGAATGTAAAAGAGTTAGTAGTGGAGTTCCACAGGGTTCAGTTTTAGGGCCACTTTTGTTCCTTATATATGTAAATGACCTACCAGAGTCTGTAAATTCATTCATGAATATGTTTGCAGATGATGCAAAGATTGTGAAGAAAGTAGGAAACGAGAACAATGGTAGAGAACTTCAGGAAGATCTAAATAGTCTGCATGAGTGGTCAGAAAAGTGGCTAATGAAATTCAATACTTCAAAATGTAAGGTAATGAGAATGGGTACAAGTGCAAGAAGGCCCAAACTTGACTACTCGGTGGCTGGAGTACAAACTTCAAGAGACAGAAAATGAGAGAGATCTAGGAGTAAACATACTGGCAGATTTGTCTCCAGAAATACATATAAATGGCATAGTAAGGACAGCATATGCATTCTTTTCAAATGTAAGGGTAACCTTCAGGCACATGGACAAGGAAATGTTCAGAAATATTTATGTAACCTATGTGAGGCCAAAACTCGAATATGCAGCCCCCTTTTGGAATCCGCACTTGAAAAAGCACATAGCTAAGCTTTAAAAAGTTCAAAGACATGCCACGAAACTGGTGCCAGACATACGCAATCTCAGTTATGATGAGAGGCTGAGGGAATTAGACTTACCATCACTCGAAGCTAGAAGATTGAGGGGTGATGTGGTGACAGGCTTTAAATTCCTTCATGATTATGATAGAGTGGATAGGGATCGATATTTTGATATGGCTGGCTCTAGAACTAGAGGTCATAGTTTAAAGCTTCGTAAGAAAACTTCTTTGCAGGACGTAAGGAAATACTTTTTCAGTGTAAGAGCAGTTGATAATTGGAATTCGCTAAGCGAGGAGATAGTTAATGCTATCTCAATCCATAGCTTTAAGGACAGGTATGATAAGTATCACTAAGGACAACCGATCAGGAGACTGGAAGATACGAACTTTGGGCTCCTTCACGTAAGCACAATTAGGTAATCACAGTATCTTCAATAGACTGTTCAAATACGGTTCAAGATAACACTGAGGCTGTTTTTTGTGAAGTGCACTCTGAAGGCAATATTATCCTACTGGGATGTGTATGCAGGTCATCAAACTCCTCGGATATTTACAATGTAGGCATAAGATAGACTCTCTTGGATGTAAGTAATATTAGAGTTAATCAAGTGTTAATTTGCGGTGATTTCAATTTCAAAGAAATCGACCGGGAAAACCATGTCATACACTGAGGATCACGTAGTGAATAGGCCAAATTTTATGACCCTGTCATGATGCCTTCCTCCATCAACACGTGACAGAGTTTACCAGAGCCCGAGAAAGTGATACTCCATCCCTTTTAGACCTCATCTTCACCAAAAATGAGCTAGAAGTAAGCATCTTACAGTACAAAGCTCCAATTGGAGCAAGGGATCACAGTGTCCTAGTCTTTCAGATGGCTGTGGATGGTGCTATACAGTGTGATGGTGTTAGAAATAAGAAACTTTATTATAAGTGTAACTATGAAAAAGCAAGCCTTATGTTTAATCAGGTTAACTAGGATGGTCTTGGAAATAAATGTGTTAATGAAATTTGGAAAGGATTCGCAGAAGCATACAATCGAGTAACTGAAGCCTGTATTCCTTTACAAGTAACAAGACAAGATGAAATCAAATAAATCAGGCCTAAATGTATAAAACTATTAGAAAAATTACCCAGAAGGAAGCATCCTGGATCAGATACTATTGTAGAAGAACATGCACAAAATACAGGCATATCAGAGGGTAAGGAATGAGTCCACCAGAAATGTTAGAGAAACCATTTACCATTTTGAGAAGCCGCTTGCACTGGATGTCAGGAAAAAACCTCGTGCCTTCTTTGAATATGCTCGAAGTAAAACCTGGATAAAGGAAATAGTGACAAGGCTCAGACAACCAATTAGAATATTAACAAATAATCCCCAAGAGTCATGTGAACTATTGAATAGGGAGTTCCAAAAAATTTTCCACAGAGAAGCAAAAACCCAAATTCCTAATGCCAAAAACCGATTTGAGGTGAACAACTGAATATTAAGATTCTGCCCCAGGACCAGATGGGGTCCACACCAAAGTGTTGAAAGAGTGCACCTCTATACTTGTGTTTCCCCTGTGGACACTTTTCAAGAAGACACTCACCAACAAAGAGATACCAAATGACTGGATAAAGGCAAATGTCACCCGAATCTACAAGAAAGGAGATAAAACAAACCCACTCAACTACAGGCCCATAAGCCAATATTCAGTCCCATGTAAAATTATGGAGAAACTGCTCAAACGCAAAATTGTCGAACACCTAGAGAAAAATCATCTTCAGCAGTTCACAACATGGATTTATATCTGAGAGATCACTCTTGACCCAGCTTTTAGAGTTCTTTTGGGAGCTTGAGGACTCGCTAGATGATGGTGATAATGTTGGCATTGTTTATTTAGACTGTCGGAAAGTTTTTCACACCGTCCTGCATCTCCATCTACTAAACAAGTTCAGAGCAGTGGGAATCTCAGGAGACATCTTAGCATGGGTTAAAATCTTTCTCTGAAGGATGGTCCAGCATGTTTCCATTGGAGGCACATATTCAGAATGGCTACAGGTCTGGAGTGGGGTACCCCAGGGAAGTGTGCTTGGGCCAACACTTTTCCTAGTATATATAAAGGACCTAATGGACTCTGTGCAGTCCAGTAGTAAGCTTGTCACCGACGATGCCAAGCTATTTAGAAGAAGCAGAATGCCTACAGATGGAGATATATTTGAGGAAGTTAGAAACTACTAGAGTGGAGCAGATGGTGGCTCCTTAATTTCAATGAGGAAAAGTGTTAGGTGATGCATGTAGGAAGGAAAATTCCAAAGTACCAGTATTATATGGGCAACACTCCACTAAACGTCAGTGAGGAAGAAAAGGACCTAGATGTATATATTACCCCAAACTTAAAGCCAACAGTACAAGTAGCTAAGGCAGCGGCCAGTGTAAATTCCATGGTGGAACTTCTTAGAATAATATACACCTTTCTGGACAAGGAAATGTTCCTACTGTTATACAAGTCTCTGATTAGACCCTGGCTGGAATACAATATCCAGGCGTGGGCCCCACACACCCGTCAAGATATTAACAAACTTGAACAAGTGCAATAGTGCGCCACAAAGTTAGTCCCTGAACTATCTGAATTACCATATGAGGAGAAGCTGACCCGTCTTGGACTTACCGCACTGGAGGAATGAGGATTACGGAACGGCATGATCCAAACTTATAAAATACTCCACGGTATCGACTCAGTCAAAGATGGTCACTTTCTGCAACTTGCAGCAGAAGGGGACAGGCCAAATACCAGAGGAAACAGCCTGAAGCTGGTAAAACCCAGACTCCAAACCACCAAGAGGAACAATTTCTTTAATTCAAGAAATGTAAACTACTGGAATAGTCTCCCTGTTGACATTGTAATGAGCCAGAGTGTTAATTAAAAAAATAAATACGACAAGTATGTTGAGACTGAAAGACGGAGAAGAGGCACTCTCCATGATCACTGACTCCTATGCCTTTTTAATTGTCATTAGATGATCATCAGATGACCACTTACCATCATTTGAGGCTAGAAGAATAAAGGAGATATGATGACGGTTTTTAAATTCTTTCATGGTTATTACAGAGTGGATAGGGATCGATATTTTGGTATGGCTGGCACTAGAAGTAGAGGTCACAGTTTGAAGTTTCGTAAGAATATTTCTTTGCAGGATGTAAGGAAGTAATTTTTAGTGTAAGAGAAGTTGATGATTGGAATTCGTTAAGCGAGGAGGTATAGTTAAATAACTCAGTCAATGGTTTTAAGGGTAAGTATGATAAGTATCACTGAGTACAAAAATGGAACCGACCAGTAACTAGGAAATTACGACCATGGGACTCTTTCCCGTAAGCACAATTAGGTAATTACGTAACAAACCCGTGAACAGAGGACGACGGGCTGCTGAGATTTTCCAGACTATTTTAGTCCATTTTCAGAGCAACTAACTAGAATATTAAAATCAAAGAAAACATTGAAAGTACAACAATAGATATAATAATACAATAAAAATAAACAAAAATTACATTAATTATTTCTAAGGATACCAAATCGTGATTAATCTAAGCTGGATTATCTATCGTTTCTAATTTTGCATGCTATTTTTGTTAATTGCCTTATAACTTAGTCCAAGGAAAATTGACCGGGGTTAGAATTAATGATACAATAAGGTATTAACTGTATGAAAGCAGATTCTAAAAAAATTCTAAAAACAATGTTAGGTGCTACTTTGGCCTATTATCTACATGTCATAATTCTACCTTGGTATGCGATCTGCAATTTATTTTGTGATCTATAACCTAACCTAACCTCTATTTAGCATTTTTAGCCGATATACGAGCTGTTTATCGCTAGAATATTTACAGTGTAGATATTTTTTCCTTGTAGATAACAAGCCAAAGTAACACCCAATGTTAATTCAATTAGCTATTATTGCTCTCCTTGCTGGACATTAACGTCTGGGGGACATGTTACTTAAATAAAAAAAATGTGACGTATTGAATTCTGACCGGTTATAGCTGAATATTTATGTTTATTTACTAAATTTATCCCATCTTTACTAAATTTTGCCAATGTAAAATAACTTGCTATCACTGCAAGATATCTTGCGTTCGATATTGATAAAATGCTGTGCTAGCTTCATAGACAATGAGATCGAACTACTTGCAGACACTGATTACTTCAAAGTATGCACACTTGTTGGTTGATAACATTACATGGTAGCTTCGAACTCCTAGCAAGTAAACAAAACTCACTTTGGAGTCAGTTGTCAAAATGTGTTTGTTCGAGCAAATTAAAATTCTGCATGATAATGGACTCTATTCAAATCTTATTGCGCTGGTAATGTAATTTAATATTGTTAAATGTTGACTGTCAGGCTCCAGCCAGTTGTTAAAAATTTCGAAAAGGCTAATATAAGAACACCAAATAATAATTCTTATTCCTTCCAATCTAATATAATTAATTTCATGAGATATATTGGTAAAGGTTTACGTATATCATCAACCCATTTCGTATATGGGGAAGTGAACCAAGTTAACTAAAGTTAACCTTATTAGTATCATTATTATCATTATTGTTAAATTTTTAGAAGAGGGGCTTATTCTCTTACAGTAATATAACCGCATTTTTCTGATAGTTTTCAGTGTGATATAAACGAATCTGAACTCCATTTCTGGCGCAAAACACTCGATGGAGACTTTTCATGCCCCCCTTACCCCCTAACGATTATAGGAGTGTCTTATTAGTACTTGTCCTTGCTGTAGCTACTGTTGTGTTAGAGTTGTACTTTCGCTGCCACAACTATCGTTTAGATATATCTATATATTTTTCTACACTTCAGACCAGATCTAAATCGTGCAGGATGATAGATATGGTAAAATACTTAACACGTAATTTATTTAAGCACTACAATGTTCCTCTAGGCCTCAGTGCCCCCATCCCCTTAACGTAGATGTTGTCTGTATGGGTGCCAAATATACTCTTGCGTCCCCTCGCATGCTGTTTGACCCTTTTTAATACCTCGGGTAATTCAAACACATACAAAGAGGTGGTGGCATGACTTTTTTTTTTTTTTTATGAGTGTGACACCAGGACAGGCAGAAACTGCCCTCATCAACAAAGGCCCGGGCACGAGAAAACACCAAGACAAAGGAAAAGAAAAAGGCTAAGGACAAGGCAGAGATGAGGTAATGTCACACAAAGGAAAATGACGGACAAAAAAAAACAGTCATAGTACAGGGGACCCAAAGATATGGAGGACTAGGCCTTGAGACGACGTTAGATCTGCTTTTTGAAGAAAGAAAGGTCATACGAATTAGGAAAGACAGAAGGAAGAAGAAAGTTCCAGAGTCTGGAGGTTGATGGGAAGAAGCAGTCGCTGCACCGACCAATCCGCGAGCTACAAATCATGGGGAACACCCCATAACCTATGGTGTGGGGGAAGTTAAAGCACTGCATGTTTCCCGCGGAAATTACGGCTTGATATCAACAACAGAGCGAGCCACATGAAAACTCCCTGCCTGTACATGTGGCATCCATGGTTATAAGCTATGTGTCACTCCCCATAACTCATTCCAGAAATACTTTATTTCTGGTGAAGCATTAACTTTCAATATAAAGGATTGCTATCATCCACTGAAATAACAGAGTTCATGTAAAGTAACGCAATATTAAGGCAAGCACATCTAAATATATTGTGAATCACAAGAGGTTATATTATTAATATTAAAATTAGCTAAGACATATCATTCTAGACCATAAACAGAATATAATTACCTAAGTGCATATTCTTTCTGTATTACATAGCAAAGTTATGTAATACATACTAAATTTACCTGAGAATTATTTCATTGTCAAAGGTACACTCAGTATATAGAGCATATGATTTCCAAAAAAGAAAAAACAAAAGAAATATCTATTCTCACAACAATCATTCTAATTAAAGAATTTCAATTAGCAGATCAAAAAATGTCTAATTAATCATTCACAACTACACCCAGTTCTTGGAATAACTCGAAGATAGGTTCTCAGAAGTGACACGTAATGTAAAACTCACGCAATGTAATGAGTCATTTTCCATAAGAAACGATGATAATGGGCATAGATACTTTTCACAACCGTACATAGACAGACTATGCCAAAGATATAAGATAAGTAAAACATATTTTACAAGTACATAACAAAGCAAAAAGACCTGTAGCTATTTTTATTGAAAAACAAATACTGTTGTTAAGAGTACAAAAGATATTCAGATTTACTGTACAGCAAGCATATTAACATACTCTATTATGTGGTGAGCAACAGGTATACACTGGGACGTGCATGGTGGTGAGCACGTAACTTAAGCAGTAGAAGAGGAGGAAGATGGGGGAGAATGAACCTTTATCTGCAAATGTTTTGCCGCCTCCATATCAGCTGATGAGCTCTCGCACGCTTTTTCCCTGACGATATTATATGGCAAGTTTGTTTGCTGTTTGTTCTTAATGCTCATCCACGTACATAGCATTTTCTCCATTCTCTCCATAATATGCTATTGAGAATATGAAGACTTATGTGAAGTTAAACTAACACCAGCTTTTGCACTTTTCTTTATTCTCTACGCATTTTCATGGATAGTGCGCAACGTACATTCACTGTGTTGCATCGACAGCTTTTTAGCTGCCGCACTCTCACCACGGTCTTAACGGGCCAACACTTGAAGTTTTACTTCAAGATTTATTGCCTTTCTTACTCTTTTGGGAGTAGAAGCACTTCCACAGTCTATTCCTGGGCGTTTACTGGCCATGATAGTACAATATACAATCTGTAAAATAAAAAACACTGGAAATACAAACCTTAACACAAACACAGTTAGAACAAGCGATATATCCACGCAGTATGCTTGGTAAAGAGACACTGAAGCACATGCAGCGTGGCGGAAAAGTGACTATGAGGCGGTCTCTTGTTTACTGAAATGAAAATTTGTTTTTTCGAACTTTTTGCGCGGGTATTATTCGTGTATTTCGCATTTTTTTACCATTATTTTTTCTCGGCGTTATTCCAATTTTGCGTATTTTAAATATGCGTAAAGAGCGAGCTGAGTGTATATTATGTAGTTATTAATGAGTGACAGAGTGACTATTAGTCTACTACAGTAAAAAAAAAAAAAAATTCATATAGAAGGCATCTATTCAATAATATGCATAAATAGCAAAATAAAAATTGTTATAGTACCCAATTAAAATTAAAATACGGTTTGTAAGTGATCATAATCTAAAAATACTCATCAGTGAAAAAATAAATATTATTATAGTACCAAATCAAAACACAAACACTGTAAATGACAATTATCAGATAATACTCTTAAATGACACTTGGTTTACTAAAACTAGGGTAACTATTTCTCTTATATCTATATACTACTTCTAGGGGAAGCATTGAAGCTTCTTAACTTGAATCTTATGATCTAAAAAAAATCAGGCATGGTATGCTGGAAAAAGAAAACATTATGGTTTCACTGTGGGGAATTATCAGTTTCCTATGTTATGTTCTATTCCATGGGAAGTGTCTTATTTCTCTCTCTTTCTTTCTTTTATTTGGGAATTTTCCATTTTTTTTTCATCGATTTTATTCACTTTTTTTGCCTTCCCCTTCATCCCCATTTGGAATCCCACATTTTAGGATATCGCTTGGCACTGGGCTGACCCCCTCCTTTTTCGGCTACCCTCGCATCTCCACTGTAAGATAGGTCTGGATTAAACCAATGATTGGCATGGGAATCCTTTTTCGGGTGGCCACCAAACAACAGAAGAGCGCAGATGCATCCATATCGAGTGCCTCTTCCCCCTGCATGGACTCGACTGTTGAGGAGGTTATCTCACCATATCTCCTCTCACGACACCTATCCCCCGGACACACATCTTCCTCCATACTCAAGTTCTGAAATCAGAATAGCCTTTGAGTAGATTCTTGGGCCAGAAATAAGAGCCTAATGCGGCTATCACAAATACAGGAAACACTAGATATCACTTCTGGGTACGAACATTGTCCATATATAAGCATACAAAGGGGACATTGCGCATCCCCTGTATGTGCAAGCTCTTGCAATCTCTCCAATGGGTTAAAGGGAAAAAGCACGCAAAATTGCAAGTTGGAGCTGCCTAAAAATAGAATACGGTTCATAAATATTTGTCTACACCATTCAGATAATTTTTCCAAGATACTTAGGATGTAGCTGAGTAACTGATAGAGTATCTACAAGACATTAGTGAGCGTGACCTTATTAGTTGCTATAGATATAAAAAAAAGTCATGACATGTTGATAAGAACAGCCACAAGAGTAATATTCTTATCAATAGTGACTACAGTAACACATTGGTAAGGAGTCAAAATAAAAATGCTAATAATTGTGTTACTGCTGATGATATGAAGAAAATAATAATTAGCAAGATGGACATGGGAGTGATAGTAACGACAACAGCAATAATAATAATAATGCTACTAATAATAATTATAATAAAAATACTGTAATAAGAATAACTAGATAATAATAGTGATAATAGCATTTTGAGGCAAGAACAAAAATTCTGTTATTGTATTTCATAATAATACTCATTTTTAAAGTAAATTCTCTCAGACCAATTTTTTTTACCATTTTTGAATTCCTGCTGTCACAATATATAGTAGCATAGCCACCAACCTTCCAGTTATCTGTAGTAGCTCAGATTTCCTTTAAAGACAGTGGAAATAAGTGACAGACAATTCTCTGTTACTACTCAATTTAAATTCTGCATTATCAGTGTAACATTAACATGCAAAAACTCATCAAAAAATAATGAAGTTAGCTCACGTTTATCAAGTAGCAATTTATCACACACAAAAATCAAGTCAAATTACCCAAAGTTAACATCTTAAAAAACTTGGCTTCATGCATTCAGTTACTAATAAGAATATAGAGGTGTCTATACAATAATTACGATATTCTTATTTGGCAAAACAAATGGATCATGTCGGATTAAGGGACAATCATATTCTCTGGAAACAGTTACTCAAACAACATCTCCGAATTTCCTAAAATTGGCAAGGATAACTGCTTAATGCAATTTTGACCTTACTGCCACGGCTTAACAGAACACTGTTTTATTAGCTAGGCAGAGTGACGCCAGAAACTCAGATTTACCTTCTTAAATTCACTTAACGTTAGGGTACTACACCACAAAAAGTAGAGAACAAAATAATAATAACAGAATGCCTAATCTTGCCTATAATTTCCAAAGAATTGGTGAATTGCATACTATTAAGTAGTTTCTGAACATAAAAATAACATAGCTCTCCCAATCTCTCTGCCTCTGTCTAGTAGATCTGTCTGTTTGTCTGTCTCTCACTCGAAGAGAAATTTAGGTAATTGATTTTTCACAAAATGAAAATTATATGATTGTGGTGGGGGGGCAGTTGTATGACCTTATGCCATTCTGTCTAAATATACATAGAAAAAACAATAACTACCCTTCACTCTATGTTCGCTACTAGTAATTCTTACCAGTGGCTTTTTTGTTAAACTTTCTGCAAAGCGAAATATTGTTTGCCAACATCTTTAAAAACACAACACATTACTCTAGTATGCAAATTAAGCTACGGCAGCTCATAAATCTATTCTTTTCTTTCTAGCATCGCAAAACCTGCTAGGGAAATGCACATACACACACTTGTCAAGTATGGCAGTTTCTTTTTTTTAAATTGGAAGGTCGAGTCGAAGCATGCATTAGCCAGAAGTCCAACATACCTCCGAATGGAATTTAAACAATATACAGTGTTACCCCGGTTATTCACGCTTCTTGGTTCGCGTTCTCACTCTATCGCGGTTTTTTTTTGGATAAATTATTATTTTATTTTATGGGTATACGCAAAAATATTAAAATATTGAAAAAAAAAATTTCAGTATTTTCATTTTTTTATTGAAATTTACGTTGCATGCTGTTATTTATAATGTAAAGGGTGTTTTTTTAACAGTGCAGGGAGGGTTTATACAGTTCATAAACGAAAAAATAATTGTAAATGAGTATGTGTGTCACGTCATCATCACCTCATTCATCGTAATTTTATCTATCACTTTCCTAAAAATTTACGTTGCTTGCTGTTATTTATAATGTAAAGGGTATTTTTATAACAGTGCAGGGAGGGTTTATACAGTTCGTAAACGAAAAAATAATTGTAAATGAGTATGTCACGTCATTATCACCTCATTCACCGTAATTTTATCTATCACTTTCATAAAAATTTTGTTGCTTGCTGTTATTTATAATGTAAAGGGTGTTTTTTTAACAGTGCAGGGAGGGTTTATACAGTACGTAAACGAAAAAATAATTGTAAATGAGTATGTATGTCACGTCATTATCACCTCATTCACCGTAATTTTATCTATCACTTTCATAAAAATTTACGTTGCTTGCTGTTATTTATAATGTAAAGGGTGTTTTTTTAACAGTGCAGGGAGGGTTTATACAGTACGTAAGCGAAAAAATAATTGTAAATGAGTATGTACGTCACGTCATCATCACATTCACGGTAAGTTTTCCTATCACTTTCATAAAAATTTACGTTGCTTGCTGTTATCTATAATGTTAAGGGTGCTCTTTTTAACAGTGCAGGGAGGGTTTATACAGTACGTAAACGAAAAAATAATTGTAAATGAGTATGTATGTCACGTCATTATCACCTCATTCACCGTAATTTTATCTATCACTTTCATAAAAATTTACGTTGCTTGCTGTTATTTATAATGTAAAGGGTGTTTTTTTAACAGTGCAGGGAGGGTTTATACAGTGTAAACGTAAAAATATATTAAAATATCTATGTACATATAGGCGGATCCTACTTCGCGGATTTCCTGGTTCGCGCCTGGTCCCGGAATCGAACTACCGCGATAAGTGAGGCAACACTGTACTACAAAAATATTTAATAATTATTGTCAATAAAATATTAAACTATCTCTTGTGAATCATAACAATCACTGTAATTCAAAAATATGTTGCACTAAAAGCTGATACTTCAAGAGAATTCTTTTTTCTTTTAATACAAGTTAACAAAACTACAATTACTCTTTCTCAAACAAAGAAATAAAAGGACTAAATTGACATTATTTTGATTATCTACACAAAATATGCGCTCTTAGAATCGCAAATCTTCTTAATTAGCACAATTATAAATATCACGACAACGAACAATAAGTATCTGCAGATAAGCTTCAGAAAATCTTTAATATCTTTATCTCTTCAAAATATCACAGTTATCATACAAAAACTAAACCAAAATCTCCACATAAAAAAAAAAAGACGTATTTGTGCATGCAGTAATAAAAAAAAATAATATTTCACTTGCGAACAGTAAAAAAATAATTTCACTTTAGAATTATACTGTACTTCGATTACGTTTCATAATCTCAATGAATCGCACATTTAGCAAGAAAAAAATTTTCTATGAACTCAAAAGTAATGTTTTTTTTTTTCTCGAATTATTACCTCAATAGACCACTTCAGCAGACAGGAAAGGTTTTGAAACTTTTACATATACGTATATCATATAGTCATTTATATATCTATTTAGCTGGATTTTTTCGAGCAGTTAATTTAAATACTTCAGCTAGAGAAGAAAAATCATTCATAGATTTGCATCCTTTATCAGTTACAATCTCTCTTGGAATTTCAAAAAACGAACATACATCCCACAGGTGGATTAAGGGACATAATCAAAACACAGTGGATCGATTCCATTTAAAACTGCACCTCGGCCATATCCAGGCAGGGGGATCGGTACTATGTTGACTCTTGAATCAATTATATAAATGACATCCCCTAATGTAAGTCACAACGTCTTTGTACATCCCCTCCCAGTAAAACTGCGTATAATAACAGATACATTTTCTCTATTCTCATATGGCCTGCAGTGGGATTCGTGTGACACAGGGAAAGGGCTTGACTGTGAAACCCTTCAGGGAGTGTCGCCGCGAATCCTCCCTCTTCGTTTTTTCCTTTTGTGCACTTTATAGAGTATTCCTACCTTCATTACGAATTAAATAATCCTGCGTCGGATTCTAGAAGGTACCTCTCTGGGCATCCCCTACAAGTGTTTCTTAACCTCCCCTCAGACTCTATCCTCGTCTTGTTCCTAAATGAGTGCCTCTCAATTCCACCTCTAAGCACCCCCACTCTTTCACCCAAGTTAGTCTTTGTCACTCTCTCTCTCTCCCTCTCTTTTGCTGCCTTAAACCGCATTCGCTCACTGACTCTGCCTGCGACCTTCCCATTCACTCCCGCACTTGCTGAACACATTTTCCCCTTCATCACTCTGAAGGAGTGTGTGGGTGACCTCTCAAAGCTCTCGCTTGGCCGCTGTTTTCCTGTGTTAACTGTCCTCGGTCCCCTTCTATACTACCCATCATCAGCATGGGAGAGTACTACCTTTACCTCCTTCGCAGGGCACCGGCTACTGTACTCTCTCCCCCTGCTACATAAAACCTTACGGACAAAAATCCTGTTATATCGAACTGTAATAATCTTAATAACCAACTGAAATGTCTCTAATTCTTCAATGGATTTGACATCCACGTATTTTACGAGTAACTGATCACTACAAATTACAATTACTTTATAAAAACGAAGATGAGAGGTCAGTCATTCCCACGCTTTCTTTCTTGGAAACTATTCCGCCAGCTGCAGCGTCATACGTGACAAAAAGCCTTAAAAGTGGATTCAAGTTCCGTTCTCAAGGTGATTTTTACGCACATTTCGGGGTCTAAAATAAAGCTTTACAGCTTTTATTTTATTCTGTAACACTGTCACTCCCGTGAACGACAGTTGGTGACAAATTACACTACATCCATTTGAAAATATAACAATTAGATAATTTTACATGTACACCTTGTTCCTTTTTTTTCACGTTTTTTTTTAACCACAAAATTGCAATAATGCCCAAAAAAAATGATAGTAAAAAAATACGAAATTTGCGAATAACGCCCGTGCAAAAAAATATGAAAAAAAAAATTTAATTTTAGTAAAAAAATCAACCGCTTTGGAGGCACTTTTCCGCCATCCTCTTCCTATTCTACCACTTAATGGGATCGGATATTATGAAGAAAATTTAAAAAAGGCATTAAGAACAAACAGCAAACATATTTTCAATATAATATTGTCAGGGAAATAGCGTGTGAGGGTGCATCTGCTGATACGGCAGTAGCAAAACGTTTGCCGATAGAGGTTCGTTCTCCCGCTTCCTACTCCTCTTCTACCGCTTAATGCGATCATATATTATGAAGAAAATTGAAAAAAGCATTAAGAACAAACAGCAAACATATTTTCAATATAGTATCGTCAGGGAAATAGCGTGTGAGGGTGCATCAGCTGATATGGAAGTAGCAAAACGTTTGCCGATAGAGGTTCGTTCTCCCGCATCCTACTCCTCTTCTACTGCTTAATTCAATCGGATATTATGAAGAAAATTGAAAAAAAGTATTAAGAAAAAACAGCAAACATATTTTTAATATAATATCGTCAGGGAAATAGCGTGTGAGGGTGCATCAGCTAATGCGGAAGTGTGACAAAACGTATGCATCCTCGTCCTCACCGCCACCATCATTGTTGCCAGGATAGATGAATGAGAGAAATGATAAATATAAAAAATATTCATGTAAGCTGGTAAGTTATTTCAAGTACCTTAAAGATGAAGTACATTTTTATTTAAATTACAGTTCTACCATCTTGTAATTAATATATCTTAAAATGTACCATACGTTTGAAAATAAAAACATCCTCTTTATCTGGCAACACTGGCCACCATGCACGTCCCATTGTAAGCCTGTTGCTAACGGCATAATAGAGTGTATTAATTTGTTTACTGTACAGTATATCTGTATATCTTTTATGCTGTGCACTATTTGCATGTTAATATAAATAACTATAGGAATTTCTGCTTTGTTATGTACTTATAAAATATGTTTTACTTATCTTTTATCTTTGGTATACAGTGTTGCCTCCCTTATCGCGGTAGTTCGGTTCCGGGACCCGGCGCGAACCAGGAAAATCGCGAAGTAGGATCAGCCTTTTAATAAGAATAATTTATTTATTTATTTATTTTTTTTTTTATTATATTTTTTTTTAAGATGATTATGACACCAGGACAGGCCAAAAATTATAAAATAAAACAGCGTTTATCAGGTTGTAAAGAGAAACAGAGATGGAGAGTGGGATGACCTGTCAGATGTGAAGGGATTATAAAAGATATGTAATGAATATCCAGCTCTCTGCTGGGTTTACTATACCTCTGCATTACCTTCATGATGTCTATTCTAAAACTTCTCCTTAGATATTATTATTATTATTATTGGCAACAATAATTTTCCTTTGATAATGATTGGGGAGATTATTATTATTATTCATTATTATTATTATTATTATTAATATTATCATCATCATTATTACTACGGATTTGTAATTAAACCATTATTTTTACTATAAATAATGTAGTTTTGGTTGAATGAACAAGAGTTACTTAAAGATTCTCTCTCTCTCTCTCTCGCTCTCTCTCTCTCTCTCTCTCTCTCTCTCTCTCTCTCTCTCTCTCTCTCTCTCTCTCTCTCTCTCTCTCTCTCTCTCTCTCTCTCTCTCTCTCTCTCTCTCTCTCTCTCTCTCTCTCTCTCTCTCTCTCTCTCTCTCTCTCTCTCTCTCTCTCTCTCTCTCTCTCTCACACTTTTGGGGTAATTTCGAAAATATTGCACTAATGATCAGAGAAAATAACGTGGATATAATGTGTGTTTGTGAAACTTGGCTCCAAGCTAATATGCAGTCTGGTTTTGTTGCTATACCTGAGTATTCTTTTTATCGATTTGATGGCGGTAGGGGTGGGGGTGTGGGGGTGTATGTAAGAAATCATCTAACGGTCTCCCTATTAAAGACCCCTGAAGTCGAGCGACCTCCTCATCTCGAAGACATTTGGTTGACTGTTCAGAGTAGGAAATCCCCTTCATTCATCCTGGGATGTGTATATAGACACCCACATGCACTCAACGACACCTTTGATTACATCTCCGAGGTATTTCGGTCGGTCTGTTTGAGGAGCAAACCTCTCATTATTATAGGCGACTTCAATGATAATCTCCTTCTTCCTAATAATAAAATGGGGAAATTAATTCAATCCCTCCACTTAAATCAGCTTGTGAATAAAGCAACCCGTACCACCGCTAATTCCTCCAGCCTAATTGATCTTATAATTACCAATACACCTAGTTTTATAGTTCACCACGATGTCTTACCTTGTCCTGTAGGAGACCACGAGCTTCTAATAGCTACAGTTAATGTCAGGAAGGAAAAGAGACCGCCAATTGTTAAAACTTTCCGATCTCTTGAGAATTATTCTCAAAATTGTTTCTGCGACACTCTTCTTAATGAATACAACATTTTAAATTCAATACTAACTACAGATTGTGTAAATTATCAAGTTTCTACTTTTACTGATGTTTTTACGAGATGTTTAAATGAATGTGCCCCTCTTACAACCAAAGTCATGACACGCCCTCCTGCCCCGTGGATTGACTCTCAGTTAAAAGAGCAAATGAAAAAGAGAGATGACCTCCTAAGGCAATTTAAATCTGATAGACAAAACTCCGAGATGGAAAGAGCCTATAGAAGAGAAAGAAACCTTACTAAAACAATGTTGTCCGAAAAGAAGAAAAATCATTTCAGGGAAGAATTTTCCAAGTATAAGGGAAATATCAAAGGAACTTGGAATGTTATAAAAAGAATAATTCCTGCAAATAAGGAAATCTTAGAAAATTCTGACCTTCTCAGTGATAATGTGGAAAAGCGAGTGAATGATTTTAATAAGTATTTTGCTGAAATAGGTAAGTCCACATATGAAAAGTCCCAAGATAATAATGACTTGATTATTAATCAACCACATAATTGCCAGCCTCCAGCTGAAAGAAGTATTATCAATAATTTTAGACCGCACCCAATCGATTTAGTCACACTTATTCTTATCATAAAGAACCTCAAACCAACAAACTCTTGTGGTTCCGATGGGATACAACTTCGCTTCCTAATTGACTCATTGCCAGTTACAGTATTTTTCATTTTAGTCATTGTAAATACATCCATTGTTACAGGCAGTTATCCTAACCTCTGGAAGCATCCCTATATCATC
>JAXCGZ010000648.1:5000-7500 GCA_037179515.1 Halocaridina rubra
TATTTAATTCTAAACTTATTCTACACCTTAAAGCTCCCCGTCCCCTTAAGGTAAAACTCTAAGATCTTATTCGTGCCCCAGTCAAGGTCTAACTGACTCTTTCTATTCTAACTAACTCTTACTTTCTTGTATAACCAAGATGGCAGGGCGTGGTGGGTTTGGACAGCCTTGCCAATAGGCTTCTAGAGAAACAGTAGTGCCCTCCCTTTTTAGTAGTGTCAGGGAGGGGATGTCAAGAAGGCCAATCGGACACAAGGAGGGCCTATATGTGTAGTTTCACAGGTACACGCACATACGTACAAGTAGATATCGGTTTTCTGCTCTCGTGGGAATGACTTGAACTTTGTGACAATTTTGACCTCTATAGGCAACTGGCGCCTATGTGTTACAGGCCTATGGGTTAAGCCATATATATCTTTGTGATTTCTCTGTAAACATACATCCTGCCCAGGAACCCAACACTGGGACACATCAATTACACCACTTGACCCTTCTGACACCACGTGGGCTATGTTACGGGTTTACAGTACTTCTTATATACAGTACTTTTATACGACACTCCCCACTAACACCCTGACATATCATACTTCAGACAAAGCATTAAGCATTTATAAAAGTCTAATATATGTTAACTATCATTATTTTGCACACACACAAAAAAACTTGGCAGAACTATTTAATCAGATGGTTTAAGACATACAATTTCATATAATTTTATAAACAGATTACTTATCACAGTTTCCTGAAAGGAATTCTATAATCAAGGGACTTAATGTATATAGAACATGTGATTCCTAAAGAAGACAAACAAAAGAAAAATTTGTTTCTTGCAATAATCATTCTAATTAAAGAAAAAAATCAAAATTAAGTATTCACAATTACATTATATAGCTAGTAATCATTGACAAAATGATTTAAGAAAAAACTTATTAAAATAGTTATAACACCCAATTAATATAAAATACAGTTGGATATGATCTCTGCAAAGATTCAGCAACAAAAATGCTTATCATAGGACAAAAAAAAAAAATCAGAGTACTCACAATTACAATATGTAGCTACTAATCAATGACAAAATTAATTAAGGAAAAGACTAATTAAATTTTTTTTAATACCCAATTAACATAAAATACAGTTGGATATGATCTCTGCAAATATTCGGCAATAAAAAAACTATTATCATAGTGCAAATAAAAAAATCAAGATATGCACAATTGATGAATGACAACTATTCATTAATGACACTTACTATATTAAACCTAGGGTACATAGCTTTATCTCCATATATTACTTCTAGGGGAGGTATTGAGGTTTTCTTAACTTAAATCTTAAAAGCTAAAGACACTACAATTTTTATGTCCATCAAAAATTTACAAAGACGGTGGGGACTTTTTCTTTCCCTATTTTCGTTTTTTACTATTTTTGTACAAAAACAGTGGGGACTTTTTCTTTCCCTATTTTCAGTTTTACTATTTTTTTTTACAAAAACAGTGGGAACTTTTTCTTTCCCTATGTTCTTTCTTTCATATGGTGTTTTGGCAGTGGAAAAGAAGTTATTACCTTTAGTACAAGTCTTTTTCTCTATCATAGAACTTTTTAGTTATAGGGATTTTCATCTCCCTTTTTCATTCCCCCCAGTCCTCACTTATTCATTATTGCTAAGTCTTGGGATTATTCCCACACCTGATTTCGCCAACCCCTCACCTTTACGCTGTGAGGTAGGTCCAGGTTGTAACCCCGTACCGTGAATTCTGTTTCTGGAGACCGGCCAGACAACGGGAGATTGCTGATATATCTGTCATGAACCTCTTTCCCCCCCCCCTGAGTTTTACGAATCTTGAGGTGGTTCTAGGACCATTCTTCCTCTCACGTACCTTCTCCTTGAAGGTGGATATCCCTCCAGCTGAAAATCTGCAATATGAACATAGCCTGAAGTAGATTCTAGGGCCAGAAACTAGGGCCAAATGTGGCTATTACAAATGCAAGAAAGAATACAAATAACCTCTGCGTACAAACAATGGCCATATGTAAGCACTCAAAGAGTATACTTCTCCCCCCTGCATATGCAGGCGCTTGCAATCTCTCCAATGGGTAAAAGGGACTGGTTTGTGAAAAAAAAAATTGCAGGTCGGGGCTGTCTGGAAATAGGGAGGTAATTGTATGTGTCTAAACCATTAGATCATCATTACAAGACACTTAGGACATAGCTGAGTAACTGATACATTACATAAGTATACTATAGATATCAAAAAAGAAAAGTAATGAAATGCTGAGAACAGCCACTAAAGAAATACTCTTATTAGCAGTGACTACAGTAACATAAAAGCATGAATCCAAATTAAAATACAAATCATTTGGTTACTATTGATAGCATTACGAAAATAATAATTAGCAAAAGAGCCATGGAGTGATAGCAACAATAAAAGCCAACATAATAATCATAACAATAATAATAATCATGATCATAATAAGAATAGTAAAAATAAAAACAAAAATACTA
>JAXCGZ010000648.1:12500-27500 GCA_037179515.1 Halocaridina rubra
TATATATATATATATATATATATATATATATATATATATATATATATATATATATATATATATATATATATATATATTTATATATATATATATATATATATATATATATATATATATATATATATATATATATATATATATATATATATATATATATATATATATATATATATATATATATATATATATATATATATATATATATATATATATATATATATATATATATATATATATATATATATATATATATATATATATATATATATATATATATATATATATATATATATATATATATATATATATATATATATATATATATATATATATATATATATATATATATATATATATATATATGGTAGAGTGAAAGATGTACATGCATTCAGGGGTGTGGCTGCTGGGATGTCTGATAATTTTTTGGTTGAAGCAAAAGTGGTAGTAGCAAAGGAGTGGAGAAATAGTGTGGGGGGATGTAGAAGGGAAACAGTGAAGGTGGAAGAGTTGAAAAAGTCAGAGAAGAGACAGGAATATCAGGACAGGTTGAGAGTGTCATATGACAGGGTATAAGAAAGAGAAGTTGCGGAGTTAGAGGAGGAATGGGGTTGATGAAAGAATGTTTTGTGGGACATGCAAGTGATGTGTGTGGAAAGAGGTTTGTTGGAGGTGGCATGAGGAGGGGCAGCGAGTGGTGGAATGAAGGGGTGAAAATGAAGGTGGAAGAGAAAAAGAGGGCTTTTGAGGAATAGCTGCAGTGTAAAAGTAGGGAGAAGTATGAAAGATATAGGGAGAAAAATTTGGAAACCATGCGATAGGTAGAGGAAGAGAAGAGGTTGGCAAATGTTAGGTGGGGACAGGATTTTAGTAGGTCATATGAGGAGAATAAAAAGAAGTTTTGGAAAGAAGTGAAGAGAGAAAGGAAGGGTGGATCGAGGATGGAAGAGACAGTGAAAGATGTGAATGGACAGATGTCAAGAGGGAACGATGCAAGGAAAAGATGGGCAGAATATTTTGAGTGCTTGCTGAATGTTGAGGAAGATAGAGAGGTAGCTATAGTGGCAGTGGTAGGGGTTCAAGGGCCAGTAATGGGAGATGAAAATGAGAGAGAGATTACAAGAGAGGAGGTGAAAAGGGCACTGTATGAAGCAAAAGCAGGAAAAGCACCTGGAATGGATGGTGTGAGAGCGGAGATGTTGAAAGAAGGGGGTGTGACTGCATTGGAATGGTTAGTGAGAGTGTTTAATATATGCTTTATGTTATCATTGGTGCCAGTGGAATGGTTGATTGCCTGTATAGTGCCCCTATACAAAGGTAAGGGAGATATATATGAATGCAGTAATTTTGGGGGTATAAATTTGTTGAGTGTGGTAGGAAAAGTGTATGGTAGGATACTGGTTAATAGGATTAGGGATAATACAGAATTTGTGATCGTGGAAGTGCAGAGTGGTTTTAGGAGAAGTAGAGGTTGTATAGATCAGATTTTTATAGTTAGGAAGTTATGTGAGAAATATTTAGCAAAGGGTAAGGATGTGTATTTTGCATTTTTGGATCTGGAGAACGCATATGATAGAGTTGATAGAGAGGCTATGTGGAATGTTTTGAGATTATATGGAATTAATGGTAAATTGTTGCATGCAATGAAGAGTTTGTATGAGGGCAGTAGAGCTTGTGTTGGGGTAGGGAATGAATTGAGTGAATGGTTTCCAGTGAGTGTGGAACTGAGACAGGGATGTGTGATGTCACCATGGCTGTTCAATTTGTATATTGATGGAGTTGTAAGAGAGGTGAATGAGCGAGTGCGTGGTCGAGGTTTGAGAATGGTAGATGGGGATGATAATGAGTGGGAGCTGAATCAGTTTCTGTTTGCAGATGATACTGTTGTGGTGTGTGATTCAAAGAAAAAGCTGTGTCAGTTAGTGTCAAAATTTGGAATGGTGTGTGAGAGAAGGAAGTTGCCAGTGAATGTGGGAAAGAGTAAGGTTATGAGGTGTACAAGAAATGAGGATGGCGCTGGATTGAATGTTATGTTGAATGGAGAGACACTTGAGGAGGTTAATCAGTTTAAGTATTTAGGCTCGGTTATAGCTGCAAATGGTGGAGTGGAAGCAGGTGTGTGTCACAGAGTGAATGAAGGATGTAAAGTGTTGGGTGCATTGAAAGGAGTGATGAAGAATAGAGGGTTGGAAATGAATATTAGAGGTTGTGCCAACTGTGATGTATGGATCAAAGTTATGGGGTATGAAAGTAAGTGAGAGACGGAAACTAAATGTGTTTGTGATGAAATGCCTGAGGAGTATGATTGGTGTATCTCGATTGGATAGGGTTAAGAATGAAGTGGTGAGAGCAAGAACGGGTGTGAGGAGAGAAATTGCAGCCAGAGTAGATATGAATGTTCTGGGATGGTTTGGCCATGTGGAAAGGATGGATGATGAAAGGCTGCTGAAAAGGGTGATGAATGCGAGAGTTGATGGGAGAAATACTAGAGGGAGGCCTAGGTTTGGATGGATGGATGGAGTAAGACGAGCCCTGAAAGATAGGAGGATGGATGTGAGGGAAGCAAGCGAGCGTGCTAGGAATAGAAATGAGTGGCGAGCGATTGTGACGCAGCTCTGATGGGCATCTGCTGTTACCACTGGGCTGCATCTTACAGAGGTAGCCCTGTGGTAGGGGCAGTAGGAGGAGTTGGGAGTTGTGAAGCGACACAGGTTGTGGAAGAGCCGGGATGATGGGCTGTGGCACTCCAGCAGTGCCATCTGAACGGTCGCTAGCTTCCTCGTCATTGCCCATAGAGCAAAGTAATCCCCCAATTTGTTTTCCTTTCTTGATGTCGGCTACCCCCTAATTAAAGGGGGACACAGCCAAGATAGATATATATATATATATATATATATATATATATATATATATATATATATATATATATATATATATATATATATATATATATATATATATATATATATATATATATATATATATATATATACATGTATATATATATATATATATATATATATATATATATATATATATATATATATATATATATATATATATATATATATATATATATATATATATATATATATATATATATATATATATATATATATATATATATATATATATATATATATATATATATATATATATATATATATATATATATATATATATATATATATATATATATATATATATATATATATATATATATATATATATATATATATATATATATATATATATATATATATATATATATATATATATATATATATATATATATATATATATATATATATATATATATATATATATATATATATATATATATATATATATATATATATATATATATATATATATATATATATATATATATATATATATATATATATATATATATATATATATATATATATATATATATATATATATATATATATATATATATATATATATATATATATATATATATATATATATATATATATATATATATATATATATATATATATATATATATATATATATATATATATATATATATATATATATATATATATATATATATATATATATATTTATATATAAATATATTTATATATATATATATATATATATATATATATATATATATATATATATATATATATATATATATATATATATATATATATATATATATATATATATATATATATATATATATATATATATATATACATATATATATATATATATATATATATATATATATATATATATATATATATATATATATATATATATATATATATATATATATATATATATATATATATATATATATATATATATATATATATATATATATATATATATATATATATATATATATATATATATATATATATATATATATATATATATATATATATATATATATATATATATATATATATATATATATATATATATATATATATATATATATATATATATATATATATATATATATATATATATATATATATATATATATATATATATATATATATATATATATATATATATATATATATATATTTATATATATATATATATATATATATATATATATATATATATATATATATATATATATATATATATATATATATATATATATATATATATATATATATATATATATATATATATATATATATATATATATATATATATATATATATATATATATATATATATATATATATATATATATATATATATATATATATATATATATATATATATATATATATATATATATATATATATATATATATATATATATATATATATATATATATATATATATATATATATATATATATATATATATATATATATATATATATATATATATATATATATATATATATATATATATATATATATATATATATATATATATATATATATATATATATATATATATATATATATATATATATATATATATATATATATATATATATATATATATATATATATATATATATATATCTATCTATATATATATATATATATATATATATATATATATATATATATATATATATATATATATATATATATATATATATATATATATATATATATATATATATATATATATATATATATATATATATATATATATATATCCAAATAATCACATTACATATGTGAAAACATGAATCATCTTTACCCCGACAGGGACTTGAACCTACGACTTATAATTATTAAGCCAGGGCACTACCAGCAACACCACAGAAGGCGAAATAGAATCATACCTTGGAGCTTATATCTGCTATACTAGGAATGAACGCATTCTATCTGAATGCCAATATGGTCATATTAAAATTTCCCCAACCTCACTCTTGGTTTCGATTTCATATTTAAGTCAAATCCCAATATCATTTGGGACCAACAATAACCAAATAAGTATTTTACTTACGTGAAAACATGATATTTTTACCTCGACAGGGACTTGAACCTAGGACTTAAGATTACTAAGCCAAGACGTTATTAACTACACACAGAAGGCTAAAATGAAACAGGGCTAATGGCTTAAATCTGATACACTAGATATGAACACATTATATCTGAATGTCACTATGTTTATATTACACTTTCTCATACCTCACTTGTGGTTTTGTATTCGTCTTTAATTTAACTCCCAATCCCAATATATATGTGAAAACATGATTTATTTTTCCCACGATCGGGATTTGATATCTAGGACATATAATAACAAAGCCATAGGCATTCCGCACTACACCACAAAAGGTTAAAAGGAAACTGACCTTATTGCTTATATTTGCTATACTAGGAAGGAACGCATTATACCTGAATGCCACTATTTTCATATAACAGCATTCCCAACCTCACTCATAGTTTCTTTTTCGCTTTTAATTCAACTCCCAATCTCATACGGGACCATCAATAACCAAATTAGCACATCACATATTTGAAAACATGAATCATTTTTACCCAGACAGGGACTTGAAGCTAGGACTTATAATTACTAAGCCAAGGCGCTACCAACTACACCACAGAAGATTAAACAGAAACATACTATATAGCTTATATCTGCTATACTAGGAATGAACGCACAATATCTGAATGCCACTATGTTCACATTACAGCTTCCCCAACCTCACTCGTAGTTTTGTTTTCGAATTTAATTCAGAACTCCCAATCTCGTTCGGGACCAACAATAAACAACTAAGCACATTACATTTGTGAAAACATGAATCATTTTTACCCCGACAAAGACTTGAACCTAAGACTTATAATTACAAAGCCAAGGCGCTACCAACTACACCAGAGTGGGTTAAATGGAAAAGTCCTTATTGCTTTTATCTGTTATACTAGGAATGAACGCATTTTATCTGAATGTAACTATGTTCATATTACAGCTTCCCCAACCTCACTCGTGGTTTTGTTTTCACATTTAATTCAACTCCCAATCTCATTTGGGACCAACAATAACCAATAAGCACATTATATATGTGAAAACATGAATCATTTATACCCTGACTGGGATTTGAACTCACAACTTATAATTACAAAGCCAAATGTGCTACCAAGTACACCACAGAAGGTGAAAAGGAAACAGACCTTATAGTTTATATCTGCAATATTAGGAATGAACACATTCTATTTGAATGTCACTATGTACTGTTATTCTTTCCCCAGCCTCACCCGTGGTTTCGTTTTCGCATTTAATTCAACTCCCAATCTCATTTGGAACCAATAATAACCAAATAAGCACATTACTTATGTGAAAACAGGAATCATTTTCACCCTGACCGAGTCTTGAACCCAGGACTTATAATTACTAAGCCAAGGCGCTGCCAACTACACCACAGATGGTTAAAAGGAAACATACATTATGGGTTATATCTGCTATACTAAGAATGAACGTATTCTATCTGAATGCCTCTATGATCATATTATAATTTCCCCAATTTCTCTCATGGTTTCGTTTCTGCATTTAATTTAACTCCATATCTCATTAGGAACCAACAAGAACAAAATAAGCGCATTGCATATGTGAAAACATGAATCATTTTTACCCCGACCTGGACTTGAACCTAGGACTTATAATTACTAAGTCAAGGCGCTATAAACTACACCTCAGAAGGTTAAAAAGAAACAGACCTTATAGATTATATCTGCTATACCACGAATGAGCGCATACGATTTGCATGCCAGTATATTCAATTCACAGTTTCCCCAACGTCGACCATGGTTATGTTTTCGCATTTAATTCAACACCCAATCTAATTTCAGACCAAAAATAATCAAATAAGCACATTACATATGTGAACATGAATCATCTTTACCCTCACTGGAACTTGAACCTAGAGCTTATAATGACTAAGACAGGGGCTGCCAACTACACCACAGACGGTTAAAAGGAAACAGATCTTATAGTTTATATCTGCTATACTAGGAATGAACGCATTCCATTTTAATGCTACTATGTTCATATTATAGTTTCCCCAATCTCACTCATAGTTGGTAGCGCCTTGCCTTAGTAATTAAAAGTCCCATGTTCAAGTCCTCTTCGGGGTAAAAATTATTCATGTCTCGAAATATGTAATGTGCTTATTTGGTTATTGTTGGTCCCGAATGAGAATGGGAGTTGAATTAAATGGGGAAAACGAAACCAAGTGTGATTTTGGGGAAACTTTAATATGAATATAGTGGCATTCAGATAGAAAGCGTTCATTCCTAGCATAGCAGATATAAGGTATAAGGTCTGTATCCTTTTAACCTTCTGTGTAGTAGTTGGTAGCACCTTGGCTTAGTAGATATAAGCCCTACGTTTAAGTCTCGGTCGGGATAAAAATGATTCATGTGTTCACATATGAAAGTTGCTTATTTGGTAATTGATGGTCCTGAGTGAGATTGCGAGTTGAATTAAATGTAAAAACGAAACCACGAGTGAGACTGGGGAAATTTTAAGGTTAACGTAGTGTCATTCAGATAGAATGCGCTCATTCCTAGTATAGTGGATATAAGCTAAAATGTCTGTTTTCTTTTAACCAACTGTGGTATATCTGGTAGTGCATTGGCTTAGTAATTATAAGGATTAGGTGCAAATCACAGTCGGAGAAAAATTATTCATGTTTTCACATATATAATCTGGTTATTGATTATTGTTGGTCCCAAATGAGATTTGGAGTTGAAATAAATGAAAAAAACGAAACCACGAGTGAGGTTGGGGAAACTGTAATATGAACATAGTGACATTCAGATAGAATGTGTTCATTCCTAGTATAACAGATATAAGCATTAAGGACTTTTCCATTTAGCCCTCTGTTGTGTAGCTGGTAGCGCCTTGGGTTAGTAACTATAAGTCCTAGGTTCAAGTCCACGTTCTGGTAAGAATGATTCATGTTTTCATATATGTAATGTGCTTATTTGTTTATTGTTGGTCCCGAACGAGATTGGGAGCCGAATTAAATGCAAAAATGAAATTACGAGTGGGGTTAGGGAAACTGTAATGTAAACATAGAGGCATTCAGATATAATGTGTTGATTCCTAGTATAGCAGATATAAGCTGTATGGTCTGTTTCTGTTTAACCTTCTGTGGTGTAGTTGGTACAGCCTAGGCTTAGTAATTATAAGTCCTAGATTCAAGTCCCTGTCTGGATAAAAATGATTCATGTTTTCATATATGTAATGTACTTATTTAGTCATTGTTGGTCCCAAAAAAAGATTGGGAGTTGAATTAAATGCAGAAACAAAACCACTGAGGTTGGGGAAACTGTGATATTAACATAGCGCATTCAGATAGTATGCGTTCACTCCTAGCATTGCAGGTATAAGCTATAAGGTCATTTTTACACTTAACCTTCTATGGTGTAGTTGGTAGTGCCTTGGCTTTGTAATTATAAGTCCTAGGTTAAAGTCCCGTTTGGTGTAAAAATGATTCATGTTTTCACATATGCAATGTCCTTATTTTGTAATTGTTGATCCCGAATGAGATTGGGAGTTGCATTAAATGTGGAAATAAAACTACAAGTGAGGTTGGGGAAAGTGTAGTATGAATATAGTTGCATTCAGATAGAATGCGTTCATTCATAGTATAGCAGATATAAGCTGTATGGTATGTTTCTGTATAAACATTTGTGGTGTAGTTGGTAGTGCCTTTAGCTTAGTAATTATAAGTCCTAGGTTCAAGTTCCTGTCTGTGTAAAAATGATTCATGTTTTCATATATGTAATACACTTATTTACTTATCCCAAATGACATTGGAAGTTGAACTAGATGCAGAAACAAAACCACTGAGGTTGGGGAAACTGTAATATAAACATAGTGGCATTAAGATAGTATGCGTTCATTCCTAGTATAGCAGATATAAGCTATTTGGTCAGTTTCCATATAACCTTCTGTGGTGTAGTTGGTAGTGCCTTAGCTTTGTAATCATAAGTCCTAGGTTAAAGTCCCGTTCGAGGTAAAACGATTCATGTTTTCACATATATAAAATGCTTATTTTGTAATTATTGGTCCCGAATGAGATTGGGAGTTGCATTATATGTGAAAATGAAACCACGAGTGAGAATGGGGAAACTGTAATATGAACATAGTTGCATTCAGATAGAATACGTTCAATCGTAGTATAGCAGATCTAGGCTATAAGGACTGTTTCCTTTAAACCTTCTGTCGTGTAGTTGGTAGCGACTTGGCTTAGTAGTTAAAAGTTCTAGGTTTAAGTCACGGTTGTGATAAAAAATGCTCATTTTTACACATATGTAATGTGCTTATTTGGCTATTGTTTGTCCCGAATGAGAATGGGAGTTGAATTAAATGCGAAAAAAAAATACGAGTTAAGTTGGGGTAACAGTAAAATTAATATAGTGGCATTCAGATAGAATGCGTTCATTCCTAGTATAGAAGATACAAGCCAAAAGGTCTGTTTCCCTTTAACCTTTTATGGTGTAGTTGGTAGCGCCTAGCCTTAGTAATTATAAGTCCTATGTTCAAATCCTGGTTGGGGTAATAATAATTGATGTTTTAATATATGCAGTGTGCTTATTTTGTTATTGTTGGTCCCGAATGAGATAGGGAGTTGAATTATATGTGAAAACGAAATCACGAGTGAGATTGGAGAAACTGTAAATTCAACAAAGTCACATAAGATATTAGCTATTAGGTCTGTTTCCTTTTAACCTTCTGCGGAGTAGCTGGTAGCGCCTTGGCTTAGTAATTATAATTGATAGGTTCAAGTCCCGTTTTTAGTAAAAGTGATCCATGTTTTCACATATGAATGATGCTTATTTGGTTATTGATGGTCCTGAGTGAGATTGGAAGTTGAATTAAATGCCAAAACGAAACCACGAGTGAGATTAGGGAAATTTTAAAATTAAAATAGTGGCATTTAGATAAAATGCACTCAATCCTAGTATAGTAGATATAAGCCATAAGGTCTGTTTCCACTCAACCATCTGTGGTGTAGTTGGTAGTGCCTTGGCTTTGTAATCATAAGTCCTAGGTTAAAGTCACGTTCGAAGTAAAATGATTCATGTTTTCACATATATAATGTGCTTATTTTGTAAGTGTTTCTCCCGAATGAGATTGGGAGCTGCATTAAATGCGAAAATGAAACCAAGAGTGAGGTTGGGGAAACTATAAAATGAACATAGTTGCATTCAGATAGAATATGTTCATTCGTAGTATTGGCTTAGTAGTTATAAGTCCTAGGTTCAAGTCACGGTTGGGATAAAAATGATTTATGTTTACACATATGTAATGTGCTTTTTTGGTTATTGTTGGTCCCAAATGAGATTTGAGTTGAATTAAATGTAAAAAAAAAAAAAGCACGAGTTAAGTTGGGGTAACTGTAAAATGAATACAGTGGCATTCAGATAGAATGCGTTCATTCCTAGTATAGAAGATATAAGCCATAAGGTTTGTTTTCTTTTAAACTTCTGTGGAGATATTGGTAGCGCCTTGGATTAGTAATTATAAGACCTATGTTCAAATCCTGGTTTTGGTAATAATGATTCATGTTTTCACACATGCAATGTGCTTTTTTTGTTATAGTTTGTCCCGAATGAGATAGGGAGTTGAATTATATGTGCAAACGAAATCACGAGTGAGGTTGGGGAAACTGTAAAATGAACATAGGGGGACATCAGATAGAATGCGTTCATTCCTAGTATAACAGATAGACGAAATAAGGACTTTTCCTTTTAACCCTCTGTTGTGTAGCAGGTAGCGCCTTGACTTAGTAATTATAAATCCTAGGTTCAAGTCCCTGTCGTGGTAAATATGATTCATGTTTTCACATATGTAATGTGCTAATTTAGTTATTGTTGGTGACGAACGAATATGAACATAGTGGCATTCAGATAGAATGCATTCATTCCTAGTTTGGCAGACACAAGTTATAAGGTCTGTTTCCTTTTAATCTTCTGTGGTATAGTTGGTAGCATATTTGTCTTTTTAATTATAAGTCATAGGTTCAAATCCAGGTTGGGGTAAAAATGATTCATGTTTTCATAATATGTAATTTGCTTATTTGGATTTCGTTGGCCCCGACTTAGATTGAGAGTGGAATTAAATGCAAAAATGAAACCATGGGTGAGGCTGGGGAGAGTGTAATATGAACATAGTGGCATTCAGTTAGAATGCATTCATTACTAGTTTAGCAGATATAAGCTATAAGGTGTGTATCTTTTAAACCTTCTGTGGTGTAGTTAGTAGAGCCGTGGCTTAGTAATTATATGTCCTAGTTTCAAGCCCAGTCGGAGTAAAATGATTCATGTTTTCACATATATAATGTGCTTATTTGGTTATTGTTGGTCCCGAATGAGATTGGGAGTTAAATTAAATGTGAGAATGAAACCACGAGTGAGGTTGGGAAAACTGTAATATGAACATAGTTGTATTCACACACACACACAGATGAGAGGCTGAGGGAATTAGACTTACCATCACTCGAAGCTAGAAGATTGAGGGGGGATATGGTGACAGTCTGTAAATTCCTTCATGGTTATGACAGAGTGGATGGGGATCGATTTGTTTTTATATGGCAGGCTCTAGAACTAGAGGTCATAGTTTGAAGCTTCGCAAAAAAACTTCTTTGCAGGATATAAGGATATACTTTTTCATTGCAAGAGTAGTTGATAATTGAAATTCGCTAAGCGAGGAGGTTGTTAATGCTATCTCAATCCATAGTTTTAAGGACAGGTATGATAAGTATCACTAAGTATAAAATGGAACCGATCAGGAGGAGGGAGGATACGAGCTTTATGCTCTTTCCCGTAAACACAATTAGGTAAATACAATTAGGTAATTACACAAACACGGACAGACATACACACACACACACACACACATATTATATATACATATATATATATATATATATATATATATATATATATATATATATATATATATATATATATATATATATATATATATATATATATATATAAATATATATATATATATATATATATATATATATATATATATATATATATATATATATATATATATATATATATATATATAGTAGGTTGGATAGTAGGTTGGCCATGGCACCAGCCGCCCGTTGAAAGACTACGACTGAAGGTATTAGGATGCAACTAGGACTGGTCCAGACAGTTCCAGGTTGAATCTTCCTTCAGGACGGTTCTTTCCTCATGCCTATATTTACACTGAATATTCTGGCATATTCATTACACATCTCTTGCTATTCCATTACATTTGACAAGTCACAACATTCTGCACATCTGTCTCTTTTACTTTCCTTTTCCTCACATTTTGTCATTATTTATGGAAGGTTCACAACTAATGGCCCCCAGTACCCGGCATAGTGGGGTGCGAAGAATCTCCGGGGATCGTGTTGACTCCACCATTGGCTTGAGGGCAGACACGCCTGGTGGTAGTAATGGTTCTGCTCTTAACCTTGCACCTCCTAATAGATCTGCTTCTTTCACTCTTCGCTATTCAAACATTCGTGGGCTGAACTCTAATCTTTCGTCTGTGGAACAGCACTTGGGCTCTTTCCTCCCTAACCTCCTCCTCCTATCTGAAACCCAGTTGTCTATACATGCTTCCACTGACCCTTTCCAAATCTCCCACTATAATCTGTATAATCGTTTTCGTTCTAAAGGTGGGGTCTGTGCTTACTGCAACATTAACACTCCTACAGTGAGGCTCATGGACCTTGAATCTCCTGACTTTGATGTTCTCTGGCTAAAAGTCTATCTCTCCACTACCACTATCATCCTTTGCTCTGCTACTGTTCTCCAAACTCCACCGAGTTTGTATCTTTCTTTGAATATCTCTCCTCGTGCCATGAGTCCTTGCTATCTTCTCACCCAAATGCCGAAGTTCTCTACATTGGAGACTTCAATGTACACCACAGTGAGTGGCTTCATTCTTCTCACACTGATGTGGGAGGAAGCGAGGCTCTTGCTTTCTCTATTACTCATGATCTGGAGCAAATTATTAAACATCCTACTCGTGTTCCTGATCGTCACGAACAAGCTGCTAACATTCTTGACCTTTTTTTTACTTCTAACCCTTCTAACTACTCTTATTCCGTGCTTTCCCCTCTTGGTAAATCTGACCACTCCATGATCTCTGTCTCTTCCATTTTCGCTCCCCCACCACCAATCCCTCCTACTCAACGCCGCCTTTGGCACTTCGAGCGAACTCAATATGAAAATTTGCGTAACTTTCTCTTTGACTTTCCATGGGATGACTACTGCTTTCGGTCCCGCAACCCTGATCGGGTAGCTGTAAAAGTTGCCGAGATCATGACCGCGGGAATGGAGGCGTATATCCCCTCTTCTACAAAAACTTTCTCTCCCCCTAAACCTTGGTTTGACCGTGCCTGCTCCATGGCTATCCAGGCTAGGAATCAGGCTCACCGATCTTACCAAGCCTCTCCTTCCGATTTAACTCGCTCTGCTTTTATTATAGCTAGGAATTGCTGTACAGCTCAGATTCGAAGGTCTATGGCTTCCTTTATAAGAAGGAAAGTTGATGACCTTAACTCCTCTCCCACTGACAAATGCTTCTGGTCCTTAGCCAAAAACCTCTCTAAAAACTTCTGTAACTCAAGCTTTCCCCCTCTCATTCGTTCTGATGGTTCTATAGCTTGCTCTCCCACTGACAAAGCCACTCTCTTTGGCTCTCATTTTTCTGCCAACTCTTCTATCAACGATTCCAGCGTACCTGTTCCTCAGTCTTTTCCCCTCTCTAACCCTATGCCCTCCCTTATCCTTTCTTCACGCAAAGTTCATAAGGTTCTTCGCTCACTAAAGACAAACAAGGCATCTGGTCCCGATGGTATCCCTGCAAGGTTCCTTAAGGAGTTTGCAGATGAACTGGCTCCCGTGCTTTGCCGTCTTTTTCGCCTCATTCTGTCAACCAGTATCTATCCTTCATCTTGGAAGCATGCTCTAGTTTAACCTGTTCCTAAGAAGGGTGACCGCTCTATTCCTTCCAACTACCGACCTATTGCTCTAACCTCCTCTATTGCTAAAGTTTTCGAAACTTTGCTCAATGCTCACTTCTTGAAACGCCTTGAATCTAACTCACTTATCTCCGATCACCAGTACGGCTTCCGCAAGGCAAGATCCACTGGTGATCTCCTGTCCTATCTTACTCATGTATGGTCATCTTCTCTGAGGAACTATGGGGAATCCTTTGTCGTCGCCCTTGATATCTCTAAGGCTTTTGACAGAGTCTGGCACAAGGCTCTGTTGGCCAAACTCCCTGCCTACGGCTTTACCCCTTCTTTCTGTTCTCTGATATCCAGTTTTCTCACTGACCGTTCTATATCTGTAGTTGTTGATGGCGCGACATCCAGCCCTTTCTCTGTGTCCAGTGGTGTTCCACAGGGCTCTGTTCTTTCACCTACTCTCTTCCTTCTCTTCATCAATGATCTTCTACAGTCCCCATCTTCCTCTCTTCTTCATGCCTTTGCCGATGATTCTACCCTTCACTTTTCCTCTGCCTTTTCTTCACAACCTTCATCTGTTACTCGTAATCAATCTCGTATCACTCTTTCTTCTACTCTTAACTCCGATTTGCAGAGAGTATCTGAATGGGGCACTCAAAATTTAGTTAAATTCAATGCCTCCAAGACACAGTTTCTGGCTATCTCTTTATCTCCTTCTCCTCCTGATAACCCTATCGTCTTCGAAACTAATGAAATTTACCCTCTCAACTCTATCAATATATGAGGAGTCCATATAGCCTCTAACTTGTCATGGAGGAATCACATAATCCAAATTTCTAAATCTTCATCCAAAAAATTGGGGGTTTTGTTTCGTTTTTCGTTATTACTTTTCCTCATTGCAGTTACTTAAAATTTACAAAGGTCTTATCCGCCCCTGCTTAGAATACTGCTCACACATCTGGGGTGCTTCTTCCTTTACTTATCTTCTTGATAGGGTTCAATCTAAGGCAGTCAGACTCATTAATGATCCTTCTCTTACTTCTAA
>JAXCGZ010000648.1:35000-49858 GCA_037179515.1 Halocaridina rubra
CTAAGTCAAGGCGCTACCACTACACCACAGCAGGTTAAAAGGAATCCAACCTTATAGCTTATATCTGCTATACTTAGGAATGAACGCATTCTATCTGAACAAACAAACAAACAAACAAACATTTATTTCCATTTTGTACAATGGTTATTCAACATTAATAGTAACTTATAAGTAGACATGTAATTAAACTAATAAATAAGAGGGTTAGACATATAGTCAAATTAAATGGAGCTTTCATAGAACATAATAATGCTGTAATAAAAATATTAACAATAATGTTAATAATAAAGTAGTAAGTATGCCACTAGATACAGGATCGTTATTATCGGCATCATTTCCATATTTGTTTCCTTACAATGAGAATAATTAGTTCTTAATAAGCAGCAATTATTTGTCCAAAAGAAAACTATATAGTTTGCCTTTGAAAGCTGTGAAGGAAGATGCATTTTTAAGATGCTCTGGAATATTATTCCAGAGTGTTGGCCCATTGATAGTGATCATCTTTGAACCTGCTTCTGTGTTTGTTCTGTGAATAAAGAGCTCACTGCTCTGTCTTGTGTTGGTTCCCCTTATATCCGTGACTGTTTTTAAATCAAATAGCCAGCTAGGATAATGATGGTCCAAAATTTTCAATACAAAAACATAAATATCATAAGCGACTCTTATTTTCTGCCCGCAGCTACCCAAGTTTATTGAGAGCTGGTGTAATGTGGTCATATTTTCTTATTCCTCCCAGGGCAACTCGAGCTGCAAAGTTAATAAGCTTCTGTATTCTGTTTATCTGAGTCTTAGTGGTAGCTCCCCAAACAGTTGTGCAGTAATTAATGTGACTTAGGGCTAGAGATTCAACAACAGTTATTCGAGTGGTAGTCTCAAAATTGTCTTTTATATGTGATAAGTACATTAATGTTCCTGTAACCTTTTTGCATACTTTATCTATGTGGGAATCAAACAACATGTGGTTATCAAAGTGAATTCCTAGGTTTTTGACTGTTTTGCTAGGTGTGATAATATTGTCGCAAAAATTAATTGCTGTGTTTTCTGGAATTTGTGCTATGTGGAACCTTGAACCAATAAATATGCACTGTGTTTTACTTTCGTTAATTAACAGCCCAATTTCTTGGAAATAGGTTTTAATTTTTGACAGAGTGTTTTCTGCTCTTAAAGTTAGCTCTGAGAGATTATTAATATCACCACTAAGGAGTAGTTGAGTGTCATCTGCATATTGTACGACTAGACAGTCAGAAATGAAAGAAGATAGATCATTTACGTAAATGGAGAAGAGGATAGGACCAAGTACTGATCCCTGTGGAACACCAAATGATACATTTTTTGGCACAGAGATAATGTTGTTAAGACGTATGGACTGTTTACGATTAGATAGATACTCGCTAAACCAGCTTGGATCAATATTTAAGTTAATACATTTACTTAAAAGAATTTCATGGTTTACACTGTCGAAGGCTTTTGATAAGTCTAATAATACAAGCATAAATATTTTTTTCATATCTATATTATTATATATACTATTAGTAACTTTAAGCAGTGCAGTTTCCGTCGAAAGTTTCGGTCTGAAACCATGTTGGTTAAAACTTAATAGTCTATTTGATTCTAAATATGACATAAGTTGGCACGCAACAATTTTTTCTAATATTTTAGAGAAAATGTGTAGCAGGGAAATGGGACAATAGTTTGTCACATCTTCTCTGTCCCCCTTTTTATGCAGAGGTATTACATGTGATATTTTCCAAGAGTCAGGAAACTTTTTAGTAACAATGGAAGTGTTCATAATAGTTAGAATATAGGATGCAATCATGGGTAGAGCATCTTTGATGAACTGAAATGGTATACCATCTGAACCATAAGAGCCAGAGTTTCTTAGGCTCTTTATGGTAAGAATTAGGGTAGCACAATCGATAGGATTTATCTTGAAGTACTCTCTTGTGTTTACATTGGAAGAATTGTCATTTAAGCAATTACTCATATATACTGAGTTGATGTTTTCTTGAGTTTTTTCATATGTATTTTTGCCAACGTTAGCAAAATAGTTATTAAAGTTTTCTGCTTTGTCTTTCAACTCCGTAATATTTTCATAACTTTCTGAGGTACTCTTTTCATTTGGTATCAAGCTTCTTATCACTTTCCATGTTGCTGCTGTATCATGTCTAGAGTCATTAAATTGTTTTTTGTAAAAGTCTTTTTACTTACAATGATGAGAGATCTGACACATTTCTTATCTGTTTTATAACGTTCTCGGAGAGTCATATATCTATTCATTTTTAGCTCTTTTTGTATTTGATTTCTGATTTGCATTGCCTCTTTGATGTCATTAGTTAGCCAGGGGGCTGAGGGGCGGGTTATTTTTCTTGTTACAATATGTGCACAACTATCTAAGCATTCAAGGAAGACTTTTGTTAGAATCTCAACCTGCAAATCGACATTATCTGTGAATTTAATTCTATTAAGTGCATTTGTGTTGTTGATTAATGTTTCACAAAAGATATCAGGGGAGTAATTTTTTAGACACCGGAATGTCTTGAGGAGAGGCTTCCTTTTCTGCTTGTTTATGTTTAGCATAGCAATGTTCAGCTCGTGGTATGCAAATGTTCATATTACAGATTCCCCAACCTCACTCGTGGCTTCATTTTAGCATTTAATTCAATTCCCAATCTCATTCGGGCCATGAAATAACCAAACAAGCACATTACATATGTGAAAACATGAATCATTCTTTTAACCCCGAACGGGACTCGAACCTAGGACTTATGATTACTAAGTCAAGGTGCTACCACTACACCACAGAGGGTTAAAAGGAATCCAACCTTATAGCTTATATCATTCCTTAGTATAGCAGATATAAGCTATAAGGTTGGATTCCTTTTAACCTTCTGTGGTTTAGTGGTACTGCCTTGACTTGGTAATCATAAGTCCTAGGTTCGAGTCCCGGTCGGGATTAAAAGAATGATTCATGTTTTCACATATGTAATGTGCTCTTTTGGTTATTTCATGGCTCGAATAAACAAACAAATTTTATTTTCCATTTCAATACAATGGGTATTCGTCAGCCAGGGCAAGCCCCAACCCCCCACTGTGGTGTCCAACCACAGCAGTTCCTGCCAGTAAACAGCTTAAACTCTTGGTCTTGGACGGTAACCGATCTTTCGACCACGTGAATGCGAAGCCAGCGCGTTACCACTGTACTAGCCACGAGTGAGGTTGAGGAATCTGTAATTTGAGCATATTGGCATTTAGATAGAATGCGTTCATTCCTAAGTATAGCAAATATAAGCTATAAGGTTGGATTCCTTTTGACTTTCTGTGGTGTAGTGGTAGCGCCTTGACTTAGTAATCATAAGTATTAGGTTCGAGTCCCGGTCGGGGTTAAAGGAATGATTCATGTTTTCACATATGTAATGTGCTTATTTGGTTATTTCATGGCCCGAATGAGATTGGGAATTGAATTAAATGCTAAAATGAAGCCACGAGTGAGGTTGGGGAATCTGTAATATGAACACAGTGGCATTCAGATAGAATGCGTTCATTCCTAAGTATAGCAGATATAAGCTATAAGGTTGGATTCCTTTTAACCTTCTGTGGTGTAGTGGTATCGCCTTGACTTAGTAATCATAAGTCCTAGGTTCGAGTCCCAGTCGGGGTTAAAAGAATGATTCATGTTTTCACATATGTAATGTGCTTATATGGTTATTTCATGGCCCGAATGAGATTGGGAATTGAATTAAATGCTAAAATGAACCCACGAGTGATGTTGGGGAATCTGTAATATGAACACAGTGGCATTCAGATAGAATGCGTTCATTCCTAAGTATAGCAGATATAAGCTACAAGGTATGATTCCTTTTAACATTCTGTGGTGTAGTGGTAGTGCCTTGACTTAGTAATCATAAGTCCTAGGTTCGAGTCCCGGTCAGGGTTAAAAGAATGATTCATGCTATCACATATGTAATGTGCTTATTTGGTTATTTCATGTCCCGAATGAGATTGGGAATTGAATTAAATGCTAAAATGAAGCCACGAGTGAGGTTGGGGAATCTGTAATATAAACATAGTGGCATTCAGATAGAATGCGTTCATTCCTAAGTATAGCAGATATAAGCTATAAGGTTGGATTCCTTTTAACCCTCTGTGGTGTAGTGGTAGCGCCTTGACTTAGTAATCATAAGTCCTAGGTTCGAGTCCCGGTCGGGGTTAAAAGAATGATTAATGTTTTCACATATGTAATGTGCTTATTTGGTTATTTCATGGCCCGAATGAGATTGGGAATTGAATTAAATGCTAAAATGAAGCCACGAGTGAGGTTGGGGAATCTGTAATATGAACACAGTGGCATTCAGATAGAATGCGTTCATTCCTAAGTATAGCAGATATAAGCTATAAGGTTGGATTCCTTTTAACCTTCTGTGGTGTAGTGGTATCGCCTTGACTTTGTAATCATAAGTCCTAGGTTCGAGTCCCGGTCGGGGTTAAAAGAATGATTCATGTTTTCACATATGTAATGTGCTTATTTGGTTATTTCATGGCCCGAATGAGATTGGGAATTGAATTAAATGCTAAAATGAAGCCACGAGTGATGTTGGGGAATCTGTAATATGAACACAGTGGCATTCAGATAGAATGCGTTCATTCCTAAGTATAGCAGATATAAGCTATAAGGTTGGATTCCTTTTAACTTTCTGTGGTGTAGTGGTAGTGCCTTGACTTAGTAATCATAAGTCCTAGGTTCGAGTCCCGGTCGGGGTTAAAAGAATGATTCATGTTTTCACATATGTAATGTGCTTATTTGGTTATTTCATGTCCCGAATGAGATTGGGAACTGAATTAAATGCTAAAATGAAGCCACGAGTGAGGTTGGGGAATCTGTAATATGAACATAGTGGCATTCAGATAGAATGCGTTCATTCCTAAGTATAGCAGATATAAGCTATAAGGTTGGATTCCTTTTAACCTTCTGTGGTGTAGTGGTAGTGCCTTGACTTAGTAATCATAAGTCCTAGGTTCGAGTCCCGGTCGGGGTTAAAAGAATGATTAATGTTTTCACATATGAAATGTGCTTATTTGGTTATTTCATGGCCCGAATGAGATTGGGAACTGAATTAAATGCTAAAATGAAGCCACGAGTGAGGTTGGGAAATCTGTAATATGAACATAGTGGCATTCACATAGAATGCGTTCATTCCTAAGTATAGCAGATATAAGCTATAAGGTTGGATTCCTTTTAACTTTCTGTGGTGTAGTGGTAGCGCCTTGACTTAGTAATCATAAGTCCTAGGTTCGAGTCCCGGTCGGGGTTAAAAGAATGATTCATGTTTTCACATATGTAATGTGCTTATTTGGTTATTTCATGGCCCGAATGAGATTGGGAATTGAATTAAATGCTAAAATGAAGCCACGAGTGAGGTTTGGGAATCTGTAATATGAACATAGTAGCATTCAGATAGAATGCGTTCATTCCTATGTATAGCAGATATAAGCTATAAGGTTGGATTCCTTTTAACCTTCTGTGGTGTAGTGGTAGCGCCTTGACTTAGTAATCATAAGTCCTAGGTTCGAGTCCCAGTCGGGATTAAAAGAATGATTCATGTTATCACATATGTAATGTGCTTATTTGGTTATTTCATGGCCCGAATGAGATTGGAAATTGAATTAAATGCTAAAATGAAGCCACGAGTGATGTTGGGGAATCTTTAATATGAACACAGTGGCATTCAGATAGAATGCGTTCATTCCTCAGTATAGCAGATATAAGCTATAATGTTGGATTCCTTTTAACCTTCTGTGGTGTAGTGGTAGCGCCTTGACTTAGTAATCATAAGTCCTAGGTTCGAGTCCCGGTCGGGGTTAAATGAATGATTCATGTTTTCACATATGTAATGTGCTTATTTGGTTATTTCATGACCCAAATGAGATTGGGAATTGAATTAAATGCTAAAATGAAGCCACGAGTGAGGTTGGGGAATCTGTAATATGAACATAGTGGCATTCAGATTGAATGCGTTCATTCCTAAGTATAGCAGATATAGGCTATAATGTTGGATTCCTCTTAACTTTCTGTGGTGTAGTGGTAGTGCCTTGACTTAGTAATCATAAGTCCTAGGTTCGAGTCCCGGTCGGGGTTAAATGAATGATTCATGTTTTCACATATGTAATGTGCTTATTTGATTATTTCATGGCCCGAATGAGATTGGGAATTGAATTAAATGCTAAAATGAAGCCACGAGTGAGGTTGGGGAATCTGTAATATGAACATAGTGGCATTCAGATAGAATGCGTTCATTCCTAAGTATAGCAGATATAAGCTATAAGGTTGGATTCCTTTTAACCTTCTGTGGTGTAGTGGTAGCGCCTTGACTTAGTAATCATAAGTCCTAGGTTCGAGTCCTGGTCGGGGTTAAAAAAATGATTCATGTTTTCACATATGTAATGTGCTTATTTGGTTATTTCATGGCCCGAATGAGATTGGGAATTGAATTAAATGCTAAAATGAAGCCACGAGTGAGGTTGGGGAATCTGTAATATGAACATAGTGGCATTCAGATAGAATGCGTTCATTCCTAAGTATAGCAGATATAAGCTATAAGGTTGGATTCCTTTTAACTTTCTGTGGTGTAGTGGTAGCGCCTTGATTTAGTAATTATAAGTCCTAGGTTCGAGTCCCGGTCGGGGTTAAAAGAATGATTAATGTTTTCACATATGATAATGTGCTTATTTGGTTATTTCATGGCCCGAATGAGATTGGGAATTGAATTAAATGCTAAAATGAAGCCACGAGTGAGGTTTGGGAATCTGTAATATGAACATAGTGGCATTCAGATAGAATGCGTTCATTCCTAAGTATAGCAGATATAAGCTATAAGGTTGGATTCCTTTTAACCTTCTGTGGTGTAGTGGTAGCGCCTTGACTTAGTAATCATAAGTCCTAGGTTCGAGTCCCGGTCGGGGTTAAAAGAATGATTCATGTTTTCACATATGTAATGTGCTTAGTTGGTTATATATATATATATATATATATATATATATATATATATATATATATATATATATATATATATATATATATATATATATATATATATATATATATATATATATATATATATATATATATATATATATATATATATATATATATATATATATATATATATATATATATATATATATATATGTATGTATGTGTGTATGTATGTGTGTATGTATGTGTGTATGTATGTGTGTATGTATGTGGGTATGTATGTATGTATGCATGTATGTATGCAAGTAAATAAGTATGTATGTATATATGTATGCATGCATGTATATAATTATTTTACAGATTTTCAAGTGGTGCTATAACCTGATGAAAATGAGCTTGATTATCTATAATCTTTCTAGCTTGTATTTTATGTTTATTATTTTCAATAAACAAATTATTGTTTCTAAGGAACATTGACTTGGGCCTAAAGTAAATTTATAATTGGAGTGAATAAGATATTTAGAGGAAGTAAAGAACTCGTTGAAAATTTCACTTCCAATTCCCCTATATTCCATTTTTTCTATCTTTTATTTAACACTTACAAAGCTAAAAAATCCAATGAGACCAACAATCAGCTTTGTAAAATCTATTCCCTGCTACTCAATTTTCTCTAAAATAGTAGAAAACAAATAGTTGCATGCCAAGCAATGTCATATCTACTTACAAACATACTATTAGCTATTAACCAACATGGTTTCAGACCGAAACTCTCTATGGAAACTGCACTGCTCAAAGATACTAATAGAATTTGCAAAGATATAGATAAGAAAAAAAAATTCTGCTTATATTATTAAACTTATCAAAAACCTTCAACAGTGTAAACTATGAAATTCTTATTACTAAAGTACTAACCTAAATATTGACACGACTTGGTTTAGAGAGTATCTGTCTCATTGCAGACAGTCTATCCGTCTTAACAACATTATCACTACTCCAAAAAATATATAATTTGGTGTTCCACAATGATCAGTCCTTGGTCCTATCCACTTCAACATTAATGTATATGATCTATCTTCTTTCATTTCCTACTCCTTTGTGGTGATATTAATAATCTCTCGGAACTAACCTTAAGAGCAGAAAACACTGTCAAAACTTAAAAAAAAATATTTTCAAGAAATTGAGCTGTTAAATTAACGAAAGTAAAACACAATGCACGTTTATTGGCTCAAGGTACCTTATATCACAAATTTCAGAAAACACATCAATCAATTTTTGAGGCAATATCATTACTCCTAGCAAAGCAGTCAGAAATCTAGGAATTAGCTTTGATAACTACATGTTGTTTGATTCCCATATAGACAAAGAATGCAAAAATGTTACGGGAACATTAATGTACTTATCACGTATAAAAGACAATTTTGAGACTACCACTTGAATAACGGTTGTTGTATCTCTAGCCCTAAGACACATCAATTATTGCACAACTGTATGGGGAGCTGCCAATAAGACGCAGATAAATATAATAAATATGCTTACTAATTTTGCAGCTTGAGTTGCCCTGGGAGGAATAAGAAAATAGAACCACATCACACCAGCTCTCAAATGACTTGGGTGGCTGCTGGCAGAAAACTAGGTAGCCTTTGCTATTTACGTTTTTGTATACAGAATTTGAACCATCATTATCCTAGCTGGGTATTTAATTTCAAAATAGTCAGTGATATAAGGGGAACCAACACAAGACAGAGTAGTGAGCTCTTTATTAAGAGAACAAACACAGATGCAGGTTCAAAGATGATCAATATTAAAGGGCCAATACTCTGGAACTAGATTCCAGAACATCTTAAAAATTCATCCTCCTTTAAAGCTTTCAAAGGTAAACTATATAGTTGTCTTTCGGACAAATAATTAATGCCCACACACTAATCAAACTTGATTTAATGCAATTTCCTTTAAAACTAACTATTCTATATATAAATAGATATTGCTTCCTTTGATTTATTAGTTAAGAACTAATTATTCTCATTATAAGGAATACAAATACGGCAATGATGCCGATAATAACAATCCTGTATCGTGTTTTACTATTACTACTTTATTATTAATATTAAATTGTTAACACTTTTATTACAGTATGATTATTTTTATCATAATTTTATACGTATCTGTTAGCTCAAGGTAATCTTAATTTTCTAGGAATGCTATATTTTTTCACTGTATGTATTACCCTCTTACTTATTAGTTTAATTACATGTCTACTTATAAGTGTACTTCAAGTTTTGTAAAAGAATTCCTATTGCCAAATGGAAATAAATGTTTGTTTGTTTGCTTGTTTAGCACCCATAAACCTTTAAAGTATCTAGCTAACGTGATATCAGCCTTGTTGGGTACTGTTTCTGGATGACGTATTATCAATTCAGTTGACCTGGTGGAACAACTGAGTTTACTATAGTTAAGTCCCTGTGTCCAATAGGTCAGCAGTGATATTTGTATTCTCTTTTTCAAAAGTACTGATCGATTAAATTTTTGAGTACCTAAATAACGAACTTGTTAATCATGACTTACCTTTGCCCTTTCAGCAGATTACTGATCTAACGAAACTGAGCATCAGTGACTGTAAATGCATTTTGCATGATGCATATTATAAAAAATAAACAAAAATTGGCATAGCAATTAATAATCTTCTCTCCCTCTTCGCTCAAGTTTATAATGAAATTCTTGGAAAAACAGTTTATTCTCATGAGAGTTCAAGTTTCAATTAATAATCCTCTAGTGCTTTTTAGCAATATTAATTCACAGACACCCTTTCAGTATGAAGTCAGTATTTATAAAACACCAACAAATAATCTTTTATATGTGAATATATATTCTGGTCATCATATACTCATAAATGCAAAACTGTCTATATTTTCCTCCATGTTTTTGAGAGTAATATAGCATCATCAATCCCTAATTTTGAAACTATGAGGAAAATTGGAATGAATTTACTATCCAATGCAGAGGTTGGGACTTGATTTATTAAAGCTTTTAAGGCACATCATAACAATAATAAAGTAAAGAAAGAACCCTCTTTCGAATTCCCTTTGCTTTTCATACACTGCTAGTATCAGTAATATTACATCGTTGCTTAATTCATTCATCGTAAATCTCATATCTTATTACAGTGACACAAGATTATTTTTATAAAATAACAGACCCCAGAAAAATAGTAACATAAAATGCAATATACCATGCAGAGATTGGGTTTCATAAGTTTGGTTAGGTTAGATGTTTTAGATTAGGTTATATCAAGCTTGAATTGGTTAGCAAACCGATGAAAGGTAATCTAAACCTTTTGATGTCAGAATCACTCTTCAGCGGCACCTATTATTAAATATTGAAGGAGCAATTTTCCTAGGGGGTATATCGTGTCAGTATATATTATTGAAGTAGTGAATATCTTGGTCTGCGTCACCCATTTACAATAATTCTCCAAAAAACTTTATCTCTTGCACTCACTCTTCCCTGCTCCACAGACATACTACTCACACCCAATGCTCTATTCACCTACTCCATTCATTCCATTCTACAGACGATATATACATTATCATATTCCGATTCCCTCAAGGGTGTATTTTGGGGATATTTTCTGCTAATCATGAACGAAGTCTCTTCTTGAAGTTCATTAATTGGATTAATCGTATTAATCCCTTTTCTATTAGGATTAATCATCTCGCTTGGAGGGATATTAATTTGATTATGTGAACAAGTTTATCACTGAATAACAGTGTCAATGTCATTCTAGGATATATAATAAAGAGTACAAAAGTTAACTAATAAATGGCGTCAACTGAAATTGCTGACTTATTTATAGTCTCCACATAAAAGTATATTAAATTCCTATATCAAGGTTCCTTGAGAACATGTCTATTGTATTACTAGGCCTCCTTAAAGTGCACGTATTAAAGCTGGATAAAAATTCGCATATTTTCTATGGGAATTTCCTTTGAGCTTCCCTGGTTCAAAATGATTTAGATTCCCATATCAAGGTTGCTTAAATACATCCAGTCACTAGGAGAGAAAATCCATGCACCAGGGGAGTAGGCCAGCTCAATTGCACATCGGTTCCATACCCGAATTAATGAAAAGAGTTGGCATCAGAGAAGACATCCGACAGTAACACTTCCAACCCAAACTAATAAAATATCTTTAAAAAAACTTAGTAATATAGCTGCCCATTTTAACATGGAAAAGCTGCTGAAATAACAAAAAAAAAAATAACCCATACACTTTGTGGAGATTTTCAACGACGAGTGACAGATACTTTTCTTCTCCGTACATCATATATGTACCCGTTGGATTAGGTATAAATCAAATATATGTTTTGGAAGAATGGATATCACATTTATTCTTGAATTATATCACAACAGCTTCTAGTCCCAAAAGGTTCCTAGGATATAGCATTCTCTATCTTACATCTTACTAAAGTCTAGGCTTCAATCTGCCTGACGGCTGTCTGATGACTTTGCCTACAATGAATAGTTGCTGGACCTAGCCTCTCTGAAGACTTGACTAAGTATACAACTCTCTAACTGAATGAACAAGGTTCCTCTCTCTTTTTAAGCTTCTTCAGCTTTCGAGGAGGCAGGCACTCTTAGCCTCTAGATCAGTGCTGGACCAGGTACAGTAAAAGATGCACATAAACATAGATCCCTTCTACCGGACGCTGCTTATCAGTGCTTGTCAACCGCTAGAAACAGAGCCAGAACCTTTAATACATCAACGTATATTATATATCTTTGTTACCTCAAAATACAAACAGATGCGGACTAGAATAGTCATCCTTTATCTCTGAGCATTCCTTTGAACTGTCAAGACACTGATCTTCTTTATTGGCAGTTTTTTCCAAATTCAATCAGGGGTCGCTGTTTTATACTAGCCTCTTTGAAGAATACCATTGGCTTCAGTTCAAAGCTTCAGGTCGCATAAAGCCCTCCCTAGTCTGGTACCGATACGGAGTTGGACTGTCGTTCTGTCCTAGGGTCTGGATATACTGCCGTCATCCTAAGTGAATTTTCCTAAACAGCTTTATGGATATGGAAAAAAAACTAGACCCTGAACACTTAGAATATAATTTTACCATTAGTGGCAAATATATCTTTTCCACTCCAATAGTAATTATTTGCTTCCTTAGGTACGTCTGTGTGTATTGATTTTCTGCATCTCTCTATATGGCAAAAATAAAAACGATGAAGGAATGTTGAGCAGTTTAAATCAATCACCTCTATAAGCTCATGCACTTATTTCACTGAAGGAGGAGATGCAAGTATTTATGTAAATACTGGGATCATTTATTGTATTTACTCCATTAAAAGGAATAAAAGAAAAACACTATTTACTTCTGCAACTATGGTTGAGTATGTATCAACATTCAGAGTTCTTTATAATAATAACTTAAAAACGACAGAGCTGTTACAATATAGTATTCCCATCATCGGCTCTTGTATTTACGCTGCTCATGAAAGAAGCACTATGTGGATGTTTGTGGTGTTTTATACATTTGCATCCCTCTTCTAAGCATACATTTAGTAAAGACAGTAATAATAATAATAATAATAATAATAATAATAATAATAATAATAATAATAATAATAATAATAATAATAATAATAATAATAATAATAATAATAATAATAATAATAATAATAATAATAATAATAATAAAAAAAAAAAAAAAAAAAAATAATAATAATAATAATAATAATAATAATAATAATAATAACAGTGAAACAAATGTAGGGCAATTACGCATTTTTAATTGTATTCATATAATCTCCCTTCCATGTCGGGAATCAAAGCTGCGAACTCTATATGGTGTAGCTTAGTCCACTAGACCATATAGGTTGCTTAAGAGGGATAACTAGATCATCCTCTGGTACTACCATATGGAGAGTCGCTGCTATGTCCCCCTCCCCAACCTACCAGTGGCCAACGAACACATATAGTTCTCCCCCTCAACATCCAAGGCTTGATAAATGATACAAATGTTTTGCAATTGTGCATTTATAAATGTCTTTAAAACCTCCCCTCCTTGTGGGGAATCGAACCTACAAACTCTAGTTTAGAGCTACACTGCTTAGTCCACTAGACCACAGAGGCTACATAAGAGGGAGAAATGGATCATCCTCTGGTAATACCAGATGGAAGGACGCCGCTGCGTCCATTGATTTTCGTTTTACCCCCTTCCTCAACCTAGCAGTGACCAGCCTGGGATATTAAGAATGAGAATTTAATGTGTTCGCTGGCCACCGGTGGGTTGGAGAGGGAGGAAAATGAAATTAATGGTTACAGTGAAGTCCCTTCGTCTAGTATTATTAAAAGATGATCCAAATCTCACTCTTATAAATCCTCTGTGGTGTTCTGGACTAACCTGTGTTACTCTAAACTAGAGTTCTCAGTTCGATTCCCGAAAAGGAAGGGATAATATCTGAATGATAACAACGAAAATAACAATAATAATAATAATAATAATAATAATAATAATAATAATAATAATAATAATAATAATAATAATAATAATAATAATAATAATAATAATAATAATAATAATAATAATAATAATAATAATAATAATAATAATAATAAATAAAGATACGTAAAAGCATAGTACCACCAAATCTGCTCTTGTTCTCTACTTAGTGAATTGGAATTTTAACAGAGGGTCGAGACTAGCAACACAAAGGGCCTGAATGGCATATTCAAGACAATGAGTTCAACATTTCAGGGTTCCAAGTATTGGGATCTAATATCTGAACTGAAAGCAGAACTGCAGCAGTGAATTCTCAATTAAAAGCGAATAGCTTAATATCTGGGAACCACATGCAGGTTATGGAAATGGCAGGCCGTTTGGGGATGCAGTTAGCTCACCTATGAGAATAGGCAAACATATGCTTCTCTTGCAGTTTAACGAATAAAGAAATAAAGGTTTTGAAACGACGGTCATAGAAAGGGACAGGGAAGAGAGTACACAGTTTTTGTTCCCGTGGTCAAGTACTTGTATACCTGTATGTATTGTGTCAGTATGTGTACGCTTGTGTTTTGCAAACACGGATACTCTGTATTCATAAGTAAAAAATACTCCTGTGCCAGTGAAAGAGTAACCTCTGTATAAATTTACATTTATGTATGTGTGTGCTTGCGTGTGTAAAGTGTGGGTATATGTGCATCATAAAATCTCAATTTATTTCCAGCCTTTCTCAAGAAAATATGGAGTTTCTGTTTCTCATTATCATCTAGAAACTTCTTGTTGGATATGGCTCAATGTTTCACGGACAGATACCGCTCCAAACATCAACCCTTTCCAATAATCAGGGCCTGGAACTGGTACCGAGTTGAGCTGCTTTGCTCACCCAGTAGCTGGTTTGTTTTCTTCCAGTGAAAAAGCTCCAACATGAGAGTCTGTGTGCTTATACATAACTGTGTGTGATGAATTAGATACTTCAGTATTAAAAAAGAAATAAAGAATAAAATAATAATAATTATATCAATGATAGTGTAATTATTTATACCATACACGTACGTTTAAATGCATGCATATTCGTAAATGCATAAGAACAATTAATTAGGATCACAGTAATAAAATTTAATAATAATAATAATAATAATAACAATAAGAATAAGAATAAGAATAAAAGTAATATTTATAATAATAATAAAAATACTACTACTACTACTACTACTACTACTACTACTACTACTAATAATAATAATAATAATAATAATAATAATAATAATAATAATAATAATAATAAAAATAATAATAATAATAATAATAATAATAATAATAATAATAATAATATTAATAATAATAATAATAATAATAATAATAATAATAATAATAATAATAATAATA
>JAXCGZ010000649.1:12500-17500 GCA_037179515.1 Halocaridina rubra
TTTTTAACGCATGTTCACGAGGAAGGTTATAAATGCATTAATTTTCTCTTGGTAAATGAGGTGCCTCCTGACGGCTATTACCCCATTTTGAGTGTCTGGATGAGACGAGGCCACGGTCATTTTGGCCGCTTATAGTAATGAAAATGGGTAAACGAAGGCAAGTAGGAACCACGATAAGGGCCTGATGCTAAAATGTGATGGTGCTAAAATTTGGCCTTAAAAGAGTTTTCCTTTTAATTTAAAAGGTGGATACGAGTTAAAACCCCAAAAATTAAGGGTGAAACTCCTTGAAGTGGTTCATAATTTAGATCATGTAAAGTACTTAAATCGATTCTTAAATTAATCAAAACGATGAACGAAAGTAAATGAGTTCCATGATAAAGACCTTTTGCAAAATTATGATGGTGGTTAAATGATTGAAAATTACTTTTGCCTTTAACTATATAGGCCATTCTTAAGCTCAAATTTTTGTATGTTAAATAGTGTCTCCTCTTCATCCCACAGGTTTCTTTTAATATAATGAAATGAATATATGCAGAAATGAGGAGCCTATAGTTATCACTCAGGAGGAACTTGATTCAACGTCTTATGTCTATACTTATTAAACGCTTTTCTTCAAATCGCCTTTATAGTCAGGTGATGACACGGATGGCATAGATAAATATACGACTAAAATATATTTACAAATAAAAAATATATAAAAGAAATATCTGAAGGCGTGAAAGCGAACGGATGTGCAGAGAGCTCTGTTTCTCAAGGAATGCATATTTCATGTGGCAGGGGAAATAAGGGCTAGGCTTGAGTTCCAAAGTTTAGGGGTAGAGGAAATAGGCATCACACTGAACGATTCTTTACTTAGGTAAAACAATCTAAGCTCTGATGCTATTACTTAAGAGGTGAGTGTTATTGGCAGATGTGGTGAGATACGAGCAATCACCTCAACAGAGAACAATCCACATTAGTACCTGTATAAAAGAGAATGCGACGGAGCATATCAACGAGTTTTGTGCGTGCTTGTTGATGTGTTGGATTAATGATATTGATGATGATTTTATGAATAATTATACCGACTGCCTCGAATTTCTGTGAGTGGGTACATTTTGCAAGTCTTGAAGTATATATGCAGTAATTTGTTTTGCATTGCAGAATTTGTTTGGCGTCAAAAGCCATGTCATTTGTTAATGAAAATTTTATTTTTGCATTTAATGAATTATTTTGATTTTTCTGGTATGGGAAATATTCATTCATATGAATCATGCAGTTATATCTCTGATTAATATTGTACTGTGACTATTTAGCGCCTTTGGTTAATATTGTCTTGTTGCTATTAAGGTTGTGGGCTGTCACTGAAAAAATTATCTGTAGCTAACATTGAATTTTTCTATCCTTATCATTAGAGTAGATAAAGGCATGTAGCATATGAATGAATGCACAAGTGAATGAATAATGAAAGGGTGATGGAAAAATTGGGGGACAAGATGCGACAGAAGTCACCGTGGAGTACGGTGTTTGCAGATGATATTGTGAATTTAAGGAGAGTTGAGAGCTGGTTGATGAGGGCCAGGATAGGTGGAAGTATGCACTGGAGAGAAGGGTAATGAAAGTCAGCAGGAACAAAACAGAGTTCATATGTATGAATGAGAGGGAGGACGTTTCGGTGGTGAGGTTCCGGTGAGTAGAGGTGTCTAAGGTGATAAGTATAAGTGTTTGGGGTCAAGTGTTCAAAGTAACTGAAATATGTGGTATACAGGTGAGAGGAGAGTGCAGAAGGATGGATTGGATGGAGAAGAGTGGCAGGAGTGATATATAACAAAAGGGTACCTGTAAGAGTGATAGGAAAGGCTTACAAGGTGGTCGTAAGACCAATTATGTTGCATTGCTTGGAGATACTACCACTGTTAAAAAGACAGGAAGCCGAGCTGGAAGTGGCGGAGTTGAATATGCTGCGGCCTCATCCTTGGGTATGACAAGGATGGACAGAATGAAAAATGAGTATATTTAAAGTTAAAGTTTGCCGGTGTTTCAGTTCCGATATCCATCTGAGATGCTCCTCAGAACGTCAGCCGAGGCAAGCCCCAACCCCCCCACTTGGTGCCCATCCACAGCAAGTAACCTTCCCAGTAAACAGCTTAAACTCTCGGTCCTGAGCGGGAACCGATCTGTCGACCTCGCGAATACGAGGCCAGCGCGTTACCACTGTACTTGCCATGGATAGAGTAGGAAGGACGGTTTGGGGACACAGTCAGGGTGGCGAGCCTGAGATGGTTTGGATATTTGCTGAGAATGGATAAGAGGTATGTTGGGAGAAGTGTGCAGAAGAGGATCTGCCAAGAAAGAGGTATGCCAAAGAGGAGGTTTATAGATATTATCGTCATGTAGTAGGTTGGCTCATGGCATCAGCCGCAAGTTGCGATACTACAGCTGAAGGTTTTTTGAACTTAAATAGGTCTGTCCAGGACAGTTCGATGTTAAGTCTTCCTTCAGTTACGATTCTTTTTCTATGCCTACAGCTACACTGACTATTCTTGGATATTCATCACACATCTTTTATTATCCCTTCACATCTGACAAGTCATTACACTCTCCATCTCTGTTTCTCTTTACTTTATGTATTCTTCGTGCCCAGGCCCGATGAGGGCTGTTTTATTTTATATTTTTAGGGCAATCCTGGTGTCACAATCATAAAAGAAAAAATAAGGAAAAACAAGAGGATGTGTGATTTGACGGAGGAGAATAGGGCAATAAGTTGACGACTGATCAGCTGTGGCGACCCTTGACGGAAGGAACCGAAAGATTTGATGATTATGATGATGAATGATTAAATAACTAAGTAATAAATGAGTACATGGAAAAATAAGCTAATGAATAATTAAAATAAGTTAATTGCTATTAGAATAAAGAAATAAAGGACGCTACAGATACTTACCAACATTGGAATGCAGGCAGTTGCCAGTATGTTGATAAAAAATGCACAATAATGAATTGAGATCTCAAAGCGTGAACTGCATTGGAATGATATGCATATGATTGAAAAGGACTAGGTGGAGCGGTTTGGAATTGGTTATGAATAATATGGAATACAGTAGAGCAGAGTGGAATCGGAATTAAATGACAAGAAATATAGTAGGTCAGAATAAAATTGGATAGGACTGCATTGGGGGAATTTGGAATTGGATGTATAAAAAAAAATTCGCCGTGGAACGATATAGAACAGGCTGTGTATGGCAAGGCCTGCTGTAGAAGATAATGAAAATAAATACGAGTAACCAAAAGTGGTGTGGAATGGCATAGACATTAATATGCATGACAAGATGTGTAGTGGATTGGCTTGTAATTGAAAGTAAATGACAAGAAACTTAGTAGCATGGAAAGATATTGGATGCAAAGAGCGAGATATGCAGTAGAATGGCGTGGTACTGGATGTGAATGGGGGTTGCAGTGAAAAGGAATAGAATAGGAAGAAAGTGTCCTGAACTGCGGTGAAATGATACAGAATTAGATGTAACTGGCAAGGACTGTTATGCACTGAAATAAAATTGGATGTAATCGGCTAGAGCAGCGGTGGATCTGAATGGAATTCGATGTAAATGGGAAAGACTGCAGTGGAAAGGAATTGAACTGAATGAGCAAGACTAGAACTACAGTGGAAGTGTTTGAAATTGGATGTGAAAGGAAAATATCGCAGTGGAATAAATGAGATGCTGCAAGGACTGTAGTGTAAAGGACCAAATTGGCATTAGTAAGACAAGAACTGCAGAGGAACGTTACGGAACTGAATGTAAATGAAAAGCTCTGCAAAGGCATGGTACTGACAGGAATAGCATTAAAATGAAATAATGGAACAAGAAAGACTTAGATAATAATAGTAATTGAGTAATCCTAATTTGGAGATCAAACTATACAATCCTTGGATAGATTTATTTGTGTTACTATAGAAATTAAGCTCTTTGATTATTATTCAGTACTTTGTAACAAAATAACTTACGCAATTAACCGTTGCATCGTTGGTTCATGTTAATAAGAATTCCTTCATCGTATATTTTTATGTGTATTATATCTTCTTTCGTGATATTATGCAATTGGCTTAATTGATTATTGTAATTTGAGAAAGAGATGAGTAAATTTTGCTACATTTAAAGGTATCAGTGAGAAATTTAATGAAAATAAACGGCAATGAATATTTTTCTTTCAGAATGGAATGTGATAATATTGAAACAGTTCTTCACAAAATGAATATGAATTCTAGAAATAAGAATTTTTATTTTACAAAGTAGAACAGTTGTGGAGGCGCATCACCACGACGGAGCATTGTTTAAACATTATGCAACCTCGAACCTTTAAAAAAATGTTATAGTAGAAAAACACTAAATGTTATTGGAAGTCTCGCCCTTAGCTTTTGGCCTTGGAAGATGCCATACTAATCTCTATCATCTGGTGATACAAAGTCGATTTTGGCTCTCGAGGGAACCGACCTATAAGGGCTGAAACGGAACGTCAGATCGCCCAGATTAGACACGCTGGGTCGAAGCGTGCTGGGGAATTTTATGCTTTTCATGGGGAAGACAGATATCCCTAAAGAGGAGGGCGTGAGGAGAGGGGGGAAAAGACAACAGAAGAAGAAGGGATGGCGGAGAGAGAGATGTGAGAAGGCTAAAGGAATTTTAGAATGGATAGATGAAGGATTTCACAAATAGGTTGGAGCTTTAAAGAAAAACCGGGAAACGGGTTTTGATACGCGTCGGATTTGCTCTGGAAATATCGTGTTCGAATCGCGTAGGTTCGTACTTGCATTAACCTGGATATTAAGCATTTCTAACATACTCTCTGTTTGTGGCTACACTAAGTGTAATATTCATTTTATCTATTTATTCTGTTATTTCGTTAAAATGTGTCTTGGTATTAAGCCATTCAATAGTTTATTTAGTAAGTGATTGGCTGTTGACGATATTGCATATAATAATGAATTATAATATACATATATATATATATATATATATATA
>JAXCGZ010000649.1:32500-35000 GCA_037179515.1 Halocaridina rubra
CAGCCATATCAAAATATCGATCCCTATCCACTCTATCATAACCATGAAGGAATTTAAAGACTGTCACCATATCCCCCCTCACTCTTCTAGCTTCGAGTGATGGTAAGTCTAATTCCCTCAGCCTCTCATCATAACTGAGATTGCGTATTTCTGGCACCAGTTTCGTGGCATGTCTTTGAACTTTTTCAAGCTGTGTGTGTGTGTGTGTGTGTGTGTGTGTGTGTGTGTGTGTGTGTGTGATTACCTAATTGTGTTTACGGGAAAGAGCCCAAAGCTCGTATCTTCCCGTCTCCTGATCGGTTCCATTTTATACTTAGTGATACTTATCATACTTGTTCTTAAAATTATGGATTGAGATAGCATTAACTACCTCCTCGCTTAGCCAATTCCAATTATCAACTACTCTTACACTGAAAAAGTGTTTCCTTACATCCTGCGAAGAAGTTTTCTTACGAAGCTTCAAACTATGACCTCTAGTTCTAGAGCCAGCCATATCAAAATATCGATCCCTATCCACTCTATCATAACCATGAAGGAATTTAAAGACTGTCACCATATCCCCCCTCACTCTTCTAGCTTCGAGTGATGGTAAGTCTAATTCCCTCAGCCTCTCATCATAACTGAGATTGCGTATTTCTGGCACCAGCTTCGTGGCATGTCTTTGAACTTTTTCAAGCTGTGTGTGTGTGTGTGTGTGTGTGTGTGTGTGTGTGTGTGTGTGTGATTACCTAATTGTGTTTACGGGAAAGAGCCCAAAGCTCGTATCTTCCCGTCTCCTGATCGGTTCCATTTTATACTTAGTGATACTTATCATACTTGTTCTTAAAATTATGGATTGAGATAGCATTAACTACCTCCTCGCTTAGCGAATTCCAATTATCAACTACTCTTACACTGAAAAAGTATTTCCTTACATCCTGCGAAGAAGTTTTCTTACGAAGCTTCAAACTATGACCTCTAGTTCTAGAGCCAGCCATATCAAAATATCGATCCCTATCCACTCTATCATAACCATGAAGGAATTTAAAGACTGTCACCATATCCCCCCTTACTCTTCTAGCTTCGAGTGATGGTAAGTCTAATTCCCCCAGCCTCTCATCATAACTGAGATTGCGTATTTCTGGCACCAGTTTCGTGGCATGTCTTTGAACTTTTTCAAGCTTAGCTATGTGCTTTTTCAAGTGCGGATTTCCAAAGGGGGCTGCATATTCGAGTTTTGGCCTCACATAGGTTACATAAATATTTCTGAACATTTCCTTGTCCATGTGCCTGAAGGCTACCCTTACATTTGATAAGAATGCATATGCTGCCCTTACTATGCCATTTATATGTATTTCTGGAGACAAATCTGCCAGTATGTTTACTCCTAGATCTCTCTCATTTTCTGTCTCTTGAAGTTGTACTCCAGCCACCGAGTAGTCAAGCTTGGGCCTTCTTGCACTTGTACCCATTCTCATTACCTTACATTTTGAAGTATTGAATTTCATTAGCCACTTTTCTGACCACTCATGCAGATTATTTAGATCCTCCTGAAGTTCTCTACCATTGTTGTCGTTTTTTGCTTTCTTCACAATCTTTGCATCATCTGCAAACATATTCATGAATGAATTTACAGACTCTGGTACGTCATTTACATATACAAGGAACAAAAGTGGCCCTAAAACTGAACCCTGTGGAACTCCACTACTAACTCTTCTCCATTCAGACACTGAGTGTCTTACTCTAACCCTCTGTTCCCTTCCTTCTAAGTAAGTGTTTATCCATTCCAGAACATTTCCACCTATTCTAGCCATTGATTGCAGCTTCCTAATAAGTCTCCCATGTGGAACAGTGTCAAACGCTTTCTGGAAGTCTAGGAATATGCAATCTGCCCAGCCCTCTCTTTCCTGTAAGATTTGGCTTACCTCATCATAAAATTCTAATAAGTTTGTTACTGTTGATCTACCTTCTTTGAAGCCATGTTGCCTCACTGACAAAAAGTTGAAGGATTCCAAGTGAAGAGAGATATATTTCCTTAGTAGTTTCTCCATAAGTTTGCAAACTATGCTGGTCAAGGAAACTGGTCTATAATTCAGAGCCGTATCCCTCCTTCCCTTTTTGAAGATAGGTATCACATTTGCTTGTTTCCAGCATCTGGGAATCTCCCCCGACTCCAGTGACTCCTTAAATATGATACTTAGTGTCACTGACATTGTGTTTGCTTATTTTTTAAGCACATGAGGGGATATGTCATCAGGACCTGTAGCTTTATGAACATCTAAATCCATCAGCGCTTTGCATACCTCTGTGGCTGTAAGGTTGATGTTCTCTAATACCGGCCCTTGAGCTTCTATCACTGCAATCTGAGGGGGTGGGGTATTTTCTACTGTAAATACTGACTGAAACTCCTTGTTCAATTCTTTGCAGATCTCTTCATCCGTCTCAGTGATGCTTCCATCCGCTCTCTTTAGCCTTAAAACCTGTTCTTTTACCTTCAGTTTTCCTCTGATAAAGCTGTGGA
>JAXCGZ010000649.1:47500-49753 GCA_037179515.1 Halocaridina rubra
ACTGTTTGAGGAGGATGTTTTACTCTTAAAGAGAGTTGTTGGTTAACGGTATGATCCCGTTCAGTGGAAAATTGAATTACGGGAATGCTAGTTAAAGGGTTAGGTGAATGCCTTTAACTTAGGGTTTTCTTTTCCGCAGGAAAATGATGTATTGAAAGTTTTCTGGGTACAAGTTTATAGTTTGTCAGTTACGTAGGAGAACGGTATGGTTCTCTTGTCATTGCTTAGCGGCACCTCTCCACTGAAAAACCTGAAGGAGGTCGATTTTGTTGACTACCATCAAATTTATGTCCCATTTTACATAGTAGAATAACGTATTGCAAACGGTTCCATGTTTTATACCCTGTCAGTGACAAAACATGGCGACGCCATTTAAGTAGATGGGAAAATCTGAGGGGAAGGCGAATTCTTATGAAAAAGGAAAAACAAATGTCAAGAGGAATAGCTGAATAAATTAAAGTTCCTTTTCTCTTTTGCAAAATAGAATGCCGTATTGTCAGTTGTCCATGTAAATATTATTCTCATTGTCAACAATGAGAAATATTTGTATGACTGAGTTAACCTAACACAACGAAATACTGAATGAGAGGGGGAATTTAGGAGGAAGAGGGGAATTTATGAATTATTTGTTGTCTTTTCCATTGAAGGGTAAATGCACTGCAAGTTAGTCCTCGTAAATGTTATACTCACTGCCAGATCCAATATTTTCTCTTGTCACTATAACTTTGTTTTGCTGTCCAGTATATTGTATTTATTTAATGTGTCAGATTGGATAATCCTCCTGTCTTTCTGTCTTGGTCTTTACTGTACGTGACAGTCCCTTACCAAGTGTCCTTCTCCATTATCAAAATGATTGATGTCATACTTGCCGTCAATATGCCATAGATATTCCCTTGTTTGTTATGAAGAGTGTATATATTATTATTATTATTATTATTATTATTATTATTATTATTATTATTATTATTATTACTATTATCATTATTATTATTACTATTATTATTATTATTATTATTATTATTATTATTATTATTATTATTATAATTATTATTATTATTATTATTATTATTATTATTATTATTATTATTATTATTATTATTATTGTTATTATTGTTATTGTTATTATTGTTATTATTATTATTATTATTATTATTATTGTTATTATTGTTATTATTACTATTATTACTATTATTATTATTATTATTATTATTATTATTATTATTATTATTATTATTATTATTATTATTACTACTACTATTATTATTATTATTACTATTATTATTATTATTATTATTATTATTATTATTATTATTATTATTATTATTATTATTACTACTATTATTATTATTATTATTATTATTATTATTATTATTATTATTATTATTATTATTATTATTATTATTATTATTATCAATATTATTATTATTATTATTATTATTATTATTATTATTATTATTATTATTATTATTATTATTATTATTGCCGTCGTCGTCGTCGTCGTCGTTGTTGTTGTTGTTCTTGTTGTTGTCGTTGTTATTGTCGTTGTCGTCGTCGTCGTCCTCAACATCATCATCGTCATCATCGTCATCATCATCAACGTCATCATCACTATCATCATCATTATTATTATTATTATTAGTATTATTATTATTATTATTATTATTATTATTATTATTATTATTATTATTATTATTATTATTATTATTATTATTATTATTATTATCATTATTATCATTATTACTATTATTATTATTATTATTATTATTATTATTATTATTATTATTATTATTATTATTATTATTATTATTATTATTATTATTATTATTATTATTATTATTATTATTATTATTATTACAGGGTGATACATTACCTCTTTATAAGGGGAATTCTACCTTTTTGTTATTTTCTAAAATTATTTTTTATTGTTTTCCATGTATAGTTTACTGAATGCCCTGTCACTATGGCTTCCTTAGTTGGAGAGACTGAAGCTATTCTTGTTGTTGAACGATACAGGAAAATTCCTACAGGTAGCCTATCTATGCTGGAGCTACCTTCATTACCCGGAAGTAGATAGCCAACAAACTGTGCCAAAGTGAACGTTATGTTATTGACTATTAGAAGAGGGGATATTACAACGTCTACAAGACCTTTGGCTCCAGTGCACCTGAAAAACTCTTCCAGGAAAGCAAGAACATATTTGAAAAATCGTGCTGGAAGCGATGGAGATGCATTGCAAATGTTGCGCTGTAAATG
>JAXCGZ010000650.1:0-7500 GCA_037179515.1 Halocaridina rubra
AAACAAAAGGTGTCAATAATAATAATAATAATAATAATAATAATAATAATAATAATAATAATAATAATAATAATAATAATAATAATAACAATAATAATAATAATAATAATAATAATAATATTAATAATGATAATAATAATAATAATGATAATAATAATAATAATAATAATAATAATATAATAATAATAATAATAACAGTTCATTTCTTCTATTTCACTATCATATCCAACTCCACCTTAAGAGAAATGTGAATAACTGTAGAAAACATAAATTGACTGAAGTTAGGAAATGCTGTTTTTTATTCCTATCATAGAAGTAAATCAAAAGGTTTGTTTTGTGGCTTTATGTCTGGAAGCCTATACTGTATCTGTGTCATTCCAAGGATATTGGCAGTACTTAGTTACTCATCATGAGCTCTGGATGCTCACAATATCATTTGTGTCAAGGTACTTACTTAGAAAAATAATATACAACTTGCATTGTATAAGAATTGAAGTCCCATGTGTGTAGGCTTTCTTGGAAGGAGAATAATTTTGAATTAAGATGTCTTAGTTCATGATATTTATGGTTGTCCATTTTCTAGTAACTTTTATTAAGCTTTTAGTTGGTTATAAGAAATCCATAAGAGCATTCAGTTACTAAAATTTCTGTGCAATGCTGGAAGGTTTAAATAACTTTGGAATGTGTTCTATCCTCATTTCTACTGTATTTATGAAATAATTTTTTTAAATTTAATTGTGTTAAATTTTTTGAACTCATATGTGCATAAGTATAGTAATGTAAATCTATGCATGTATGTGTCTTGAACATAAGGTGGAAATTTGTTATATGATTATAAATCCTTTTAGAGATATAGAAGTTAACATATGATACCATGGAAATGTACTGTCTTCGGGAATAAACAGTCATGGTGTGTACGTTTTCTTTAAGAGTGTGACACCAGGACGGGCATAGAATATGACACTCATTGGGCACGGGGGCACAAAGAAAACACTTAAGAAAAAGTAGCAACTAAAGTACAAAGCAGCAATAATGGACTTATAAATAATAAAAAATCAGACTGAAAGAATGGTCAGAGATAATTATAACAATGATAAGAAAAGCATCAAAGAGAAACGGTGGTGGCGAGTGTTGTGATTTGTCAGATTCTGTTGCGTTGTAAGATATCCAGACTTTAACTAAAAATAATATATTTTTATAAGAGCGTGGTAGCATAACCCACTGAGATTCAGGCTACAAGCAATGCCTTGGATGAATAGGTTGGTTTTCTGCATTCTTCGTCAGCAGTAACACTTAGTGGACATGCTCTACAAAGAAAGGTAAGCACAATATATTGATCATTTTTCCTGAATCATATAATTTGAATGTAATGTCTAACTCCTCCTCCATCCAGCATTTTCAGAAAAAGTCTCTCTCTCTCTCTCTCTCTCTCTCTCTCTCTCTCGTCTTGCCAAGGCGGCCTGTATGCTGGATGGGCATGCTGTGGACGCTGAGCCCTCCCTCCGATGCCTACGTAACATCATCTACTCAGCTGGGTTTGCCATGACGGTCCAGCGCAGGGACACGGAGAGGGCCAACAGTGTGTCCATACAGCACCATGATCACTTCCTTCACAGTCGCTACAAGTATCGCAGACGCGGGTTAATGGTGCGGAAAAACAATGTAGTTAGTGCTCGGCTCAGAATGGGGTATCGGCCTTTATGGCAGGTCTCCCAGACTCTAGATATGCCACAGTACACCTCCTGTACATTATGCGACCGAACTAATGCTAACACTCTTGACCACTATTGTCTTCAGTGCCCCGCAGTGAGAGATGTTTTACCACGAGGTCAGAACTTAATACAGATCTGCTCATTTTTACTTAATGATGACAACCTTGATGTTATTCTTGCTCGTTTTCCTCACTTTGGTGGCCATTAATTATATTGAATTATACATATATTTTCTGTATGTTGCTATGTAATTCTGTTTGTGCATTCTGCGTTTCTCTGAGCTTTACTTTTGCATATAATGTACTCTGTGCTGCCATTCTGTGAGTTGTATGTTAGTATGCAGCAATGTTTTATCAATATGTACACCTCCCTGTAAACCATGTTCAATTCTTGGTTTTATATCCATTTGAAGCATTATTTGTATGAACTCATGTAATGTCTGACGCCTTGGCGCAATAAATTAATAAAATAAAATAATCTCTCTCTCTCTTTCTCTCTCTCTCTCTTTATATATATATATATATATATATATATATATATATTTATATCTATATATATATATATTTATATATATATATATATATATATATATATATATATATATATATATATATATATATATATATATATATATATATATATAATTTCATTTTGGTCCATACCTTAAAAAAATCATTTGGTTACTTTATGTAACATAGAAGTCTTATTCTACCACATATCCTCTTCCTTAAATTTGTAAGGTACCTTTGTATTTGTTTAGGAATATATGGAATACACAGAATAAAAGCTAAGAATAAAGCTTTTTCGTTAGTATTGTTTTAGTAATTTGTAACAGTGATTCAGAATGCACGAGAAGTACAAACCAATGACCATTCACTTATCTGACTTTTCATGAGGGATGAGCTATGGTGGAATCTATTTTGGTATGAAATAGACTTTCATTTGAGTGGCAGCCAATACTTACCTAATATGCATAATACTGATTTTTGTTATTATGTGAAGTAGTTTTTTGGATTTGTGCATTTCAGTTATATAGTAAATGTCTGGAAGATTTCGACTTCGTAGTATGTTTTCTAGCTATGCTCCTGATATCAATTCACACGAATATTATTTAGATTTGCGTCCTCCTCCTTCCATTGTTCCGCAGATTAGAGTGTAAGGCCTCTGAGGTCAGCTGAGCATTTTTATTGGCGTGAAAAGCTGTCATATCACTACTTGATGCATTGAAGAGGATTTGAATAAGATCTTACTTGAAGACAGATATCAGAGCTAAAATATTTGTTATTAAAGCAGTGAAGGATGGTTCTACCCAGTCCCTCTTAAATTTATTAGGTTGTGAGGATGAGACGCTTTGTTAGTCACTCTTAGGAGCATATTAGGACCTCCGGGGCAATGAAGAGACTATATTCACAAACATTCAGAGTTGTGCATATTATTATTACTAATATTGTTATTATTATTATTATTATTATTATTATTATTATTATTATTATTATTATTATTATTATTATTATTATTATTATTATTATTATTATTATTATTATTATTATTATTATTATTATTATTATTATTATTATTATTATTATTATTAGTAGTAGTAGTAGTAGTAGTAGTAGTAGTAGTAGCATTAGCAGTAGTAGTAGTAGTAGTACAAATCTCTCTCTCATGGTTCATTTAGTTTATTGTCCTATATACCCTCCAGAGAGGATCCTCGTCGTCATGACCTTTCAAATCTTCTAATTTATTTCTTTGTTTTTCTCGGAATTTTTCACAATGACCTCTATACATTACAGGTCAAACACCACCATAATAATAGTCATTAACATCAACAAAGATTAGGTTAAAAATGAGAGTGTTTTAGATTCCTCTCCCTTCTAATCGTAGTTAGTTGACTTATATTCGCAATTTCGATACATTTTATGCACTACCTGGAGTCAATTCTTAAACTCTGAAACAGAGAAGTGTCAAAGTTCTGCTGTTAAAGGTTAAAGGTCCCTCATGGAAGTCATGGACAAAGGAATGTGAAAGCACTAGAGCCCTACCATATACCTACCAAATAGCCTTGCGCAAAGCCTCCTCTTCAATCACATTTTTATTTAACGATTGTAACACCAGGGCGGCCCCCCCAAAAAATAAAATAATAAAAAAATCTACCCTCATCGTGCCTGGGCACAAAGTAAACTTAGAAACAGAGATGGGGAGTATTGTAACTTGTCAATATGTGAAGGGATAACAAGAAATGTGTAACGAATATCCAAGACTATTCGGTGCGGATGTAGGGCATAGAAAGAGAATCGTAACTGAAGGAAGACTTAACATCGAACTGTCCTGAACAAGACCCTTTAGCTGTAGTATCGCCATGGGCGTTGGGTGCCATGGGTCAATCTACTACATAGACCTAATGATCTCCAGGCAATAGCTGAATAATCAAGTAGACCTATTGGAAATCTCCGACCCCCCTAATTCATTACCCAATTCAATAGGTAACGACATGAGACAGTTAAAGCTAGATTAAATCTGAGCCAATATTGAACTTAGAGAATTTATATTACGAATCCCATTGTCAAAGTGAACAAAAATTATGAAGAACATCACTGAAAATCTTATTCTTATATTCATAGACATTTGCATCACGTTCACACTCGTTAATTTAATACCTCTCTCTCTCTCTCTCTCTCTCTCTCTCTCTCTCTCTCTCTCTCTCTCTCTCTCTCTCTCTCTCTCTCTCTCTCTCTCTCTCTCTCTCTCTCTCTTTTTTTTATATATATATATATATATATATATATATATATATATATATATATATATATATATATATATATATTTATCTATCTATCTGTCTATCTATCTATCTGTATCTCTATCCATCCATCCATCCGTCCGTCAATCCATCCATCCATCCATCCATTCATCTATCTATCTATCTATCTATCTATCTATCTATCTATATATATATATATATATATATATATATATATATATATATATATATATATATATATATATATATATATATATATATATATATATACAGACACATACACACACTCACACACACACACACACACACACCACACTCGCTCGCGCACAATTTTGTTTTTTGGATTGGGCACATTTATTGTTAAATATGAAATGTGAGGCTTTTTGTGATTTCGAGGAAAAAGAGGATTTTCTTTTTTTTTGGTGTTAAGTGACGGCCGCTTCTTTAACAATAACTGCACAGCAGTTCGTCTATTCTACCAGTAAGACTCTTAATTACTGAATGACAAATCTCCATAATTAAGTACCGAATGAACGAGAATACAACTCTTTCACTTTACATTTATTATATATATATATATATATATATATATATATATATATATATATATATATATATATATATATATATATATATATATATATATATATATATATATATATATATATATATATATATATATATATATATATATATATATATATATATATATATATATAGAGAGAGAGAGAGAGAGAGAGAGAGAGAGAGAGAGAGAGAGAGAGAGAGAGAGAGATATGCGTGTGATTACCTAATTGTGCTTACGGGAAAGAGCCCAAAGCTCGTATCTTCCCGTCTCCTCATCGGTTCCATTTTATACTTAGTGATACTTATCATACCTGTCCTTAAAACTATGGATTGAGATAGCATTAACTACCTCCTCGCTTAGCCAATTCCAATTATCAACTACTCTTACACTGAAAAAGTATTTCCTTACATCCTGCGAAGAAGTTTTCTTACGAAGCTTCAAACTATGACCTCTAGTTCTAGAGCCAGCCATATCAAAATATCGATCCCTATCCACTCTATCATAACCATGAAGGAATTTAAAGACTTTCACCATATCCCCCTCACTCTTCTTGCTTCGAGTGATGGTAAGTCTAATTCCCTCAGCCTCTCATCATAACTGAGATTGCGTATTTCTGGCACCAGTTTCGTGGCATGTCTTTGAACTTTTTCAAGCTTAGCTATGTGCTTTTTCAAGTGCGGATTCCAAAAGGGGGCTGCATATTCGAGTTTTGGCCTCACATAGGTTACATAAATATTTCTGAACATTTCCTTGTCCATGTGCCTGAAGGCTACCCTTACATTTGATAAGAATGCATATGCTGCCCTTACTATGCCATTTATATGTATTTCTGGAGACAAATCTGCCAGTATGTTTACTCCTAGATCTCTCTCATTTTCTGTCTCTTGAAGTTGTACTCCAGCCACCGAGTAGTCAAGCTTGGGCCTTCTTGCACTTGTACCCATTCTCATTACCTTACATTTTGAAGTATTGAATTTCATTAGCCACTTTTCTGACCACTCATGCAGATTATTTAGATCCTCCTGAAGTTCTCTACCATTGTTCTCGTTTTTTACTTTCTTCACAATCTTTGCATCATCTGCAAACATATTCATGAATGAATTTACAGACTCTGGTAGGTCATTTACATATACAAGGAACAAAAGTGGCCCTAAAACTGAACCCTGTGGAACTCCACTACTAACTCTTCTCCATTCAGACACTGAGTGTCTTACTCTAACCCTCTGTTCCCTTCCTTCTAAGTAAGTTTTTATCCATTCCAAAACATTTCCACCTATTCTAGCCATTGATTGCAGCTTCCTAATAAGTCTCCCATGTGGAACAGTGTCAAACGCTTTCTGGAAGTCTAGGAATATGCAATCTGCCCAGCCCTCTCTTTCCTGTAAGATTTGGCTTACCTCATCATAAAATTCTAATAAGTTTGTTACTGTTGATCTACCTTCTCTGAAGCCATGTTGCCTCACTGACAAAAAGTTGAAGGATTCCAAGTGAAGAGAGATATGTTTCCTTAGTAGTTTCTCCATAACTTTGCAAACTATGCTGGTCAAGGAAACTGGTCTATAGTTCAGAGCCGTATCCCTCCTTCCCTTTTTGAAGATAGGTATCACATTTGCTTGTTTCCAGCATCTTGGAATCTCCCCCGACTCCAGTGACTCCTTAAATATGATACTTAGTGCCACTGATATTGTGTTTGCGCATTTTTTAAGCACATGAGGGGATATGTCATCAGGACCTGTAGCTTTATGAACATCTAAATCCATCAGCGCTTTGCATACCTCTGTGGCTGTAAGGTTGATGTTCTCTAATACCGGCCCTTGAGCTTCTATCACTGCAATCTGAGGGGGTGGGGTATTTTCTACTGTAAATACTGACTGAAACTCCTTGTTCAATTCTTTGCAGATCTCTTCATCCGTCTCAGTGATGCTTCCATCCGCTCTCTTTAGCCTTAAAACCTGTTCTTTTACCTTCAGTTTTCCTCTGATAAAGCTGTGGAAAAGCTTGGGATTTTCTTTAGCCTTCCTGGTGATGTCCCTCTCATAGTCTCTCTCTGCCTCTCTCGTTTTACTTAGGTAGTCATTTCTTGCTCTTTTGTAGGTTTGCCAGGCATTTATGTTTTTTCTCCTCCTATACCTTTTCCAGCATTTGTCTCTCCACTCCTTAGCTCTTTTACACCCATTATCGAACCATTTCTCTCTGGCATGAATTACACCTACTTTGGTGACAGGTATGCAGCAATCTACTATCTTCCCATATTTCTCACAAAAGATGTCATACATTTCTTGTACAGATTTGTTGTAAAATAAGTTTCTCCAGTCAATAACTGCAAAAAGCTCATTCATTTTGATGTAATCTCCTTTCCGATAGTTCCTCCTCATGTCTTCAGTGCCTCTACTCTCAGGAAGAATATCTTCAATGATATACTCCATCAACAACACACAGTGGTCACTCTTTCCAATTGG